>JASSUY010067186.1:62897-151052 GCA_032466535.1 Forpus xanthops
CCCGGTCACCCCCCCCCCCCCCCCAAACGCCGCCAGGATATTTTAGTTCATTTTGCAGCTTTCCCTTTTGCTCCAGTCTTTCAAAATCCCTGCTGTAGTCCAATTTATCCCATAGCATGTGATAATTCTGCCTTAGAAACAGGCATCTGTGAGCCAAACTGCCTTCATCTCCCCTCCATCCAGCACCCTGGATGGGGCAGCTGAGCTGAGAAACCTAAGCACCCTCGGACAAACTTTAAGCTGTGGCTGCAGGATTGCTAAAGCAATGCAGCTGCGTGGTGGGAGAGGTTGAAGGATGCTTGCTTTCCAACTGAGGAATTAGAGACATGCTTTGTACCTGCAGCTGTAACTTGTACTTGCTAAAGAGCTGCCTTGCCCATGTAAGAGAAACAATATGGAAGTGAACTATAGATCCCTGCTGAAAGAGGGTCTTAAGAGATCTCCTGCCCCTCAGCACTCCATTTATTTCCTGGAAAGGGTGAGACTCATGTCTGTGAACCCTGCTGGGGAGCAACACCTTGAACGTATGCAGCTCTGGTTGTTGTGAAGCTGAAGCCAGCATGCGAGCAGCAGCCTTGCTGGATGGTGGTACTTCCAGCTGCCTTTGCCTATGCTGTGCTCTAATGGCTGAGCGTGCAGGCTCGTCTCCAAGGCTCTCCACTGCCCTACATTAGCGAAATTAGGTTGAGTGGATTTCCGGGTAAAACACTGCCTCTTGGGACCTGCCCACTTCCCGCCTGACTTGCCAAGATTAATTAAATCAGAGCAGACATCAGCTTATGACCGCAGTAGCAGCAACCTCTCCGCTGATCATTTCTTTTGTGGCTGGTGGCTTGGGTTTTGTTTTCCTTTTTGTCTCTGTTCCACTGCAGATCTTTAAATTACCATGGCTGATGCCAAGAGAAGAAAAATTGCACAACACTGGAACTCTGCTACAGATGCAGGGGTTTTGCTTTTGCTGCTTTCCCACTGTTTGCATAATTATTGCTAATATGGCTTGTGCAGCTACAACTCTCCCATGCCTTCATGCTAAGATATTGCCCACATCCAAAGCTGCTTTTTCTTTAGCATTTGTCATGCTCACTCCTTTCTCTCTCTGTCCTCTGCCAACTACAGCTTGGTCAGAGAAGGAATTGAAAAGCTGGGCCTCGTCTGGGTCTCTTCTTTGCTCCCAAATATTAATCTGGGTTTTCATGCACTGTTACAAGCAGAGCTCGTCTGCCCCAGAGATGACTTCATTTAGAGACATTTTTGGAGGGTAAGGAGCACTGGAGGGTCCCATTTAAAATCCCTGACCTGAGACTCTCCTAGTTATAATGACATTTGGATCCAGATTTGGATCCAGGCTTCACAGCTTGATTCATCTGTCCCAATCCATCTGTCCTTCTAGGCAGCCAAAAGCCAGTTCCAGGCAGACGATGGTAGGTCTGAGACTGCTGAAATGAGATGCTCTTCAGGTTCAGAGCTGTTGCTTACACAGTGTTCTTCCTGATCCAAGTTAGCCCATTGCAGTCTGCCCTATGACGCATCATATATAGTGCTAAAATCCTACACCCTCCCCACTCACTGTTTCTCAATACTGACAGATTTCTGCTGGCCCAGCAAAACACAGAAATGAAGGATTTGGGTATTTCAGGTGAGGGGCTGTGTCTGATCCAGGGGACTAACTTGCATCAGCCCTCAGTCACTACGGATCTGCATACCCCTGGAAAACCCTGCAACAGGGTGGGGGAGAGATGTCCCCACCGCAAGCAGCAGGCAGGAGGACCAGGAAGATGCCCAGTAACTACTGGAAAGAAGCAGGCAAAGAAGCCTGTTAAGGTGACAATGTAAAGGTGGATACATCCATGGTTTAAGCCCCTAATGCAGTTCGTTCACTCACTCCCCCCTCTTTCTTCCCCAGTCTCGGGGGGATGAGGAGGAGAATTGAAGGAATGCAACTCCCACGGGTTGAGATAAGAACAGTCCAGTAACTGAGGTACAACACAAACCGCTGCTGCTGCCACCAATAACAATGACAAGGAAATACAAGGGAAAATAATATAATCGCTCACCACCTATGCCCAGCTGGACCAAGCAGTTCACCACCCCACACACACCTTCTGGGTCTCTGCCTTCTGTTTTTCCATCCTGGGCATGACGTGCAGTGGTATGGAATACCTCTTTGGTCAGTTTGGGTCAGGTGTCCTGTCTCTGCTTCCTCGCGGCTTTCCCTCATCCCTGGCAGAGCATGAGGCTCAGAAAGTCCTTGGTCAGATAAAACATTACCAAGCAGTAACTATAGACACTGGTGTTATCAGCGCAGTTCCCAGGCCCAAAATCAAAACCACAGCGTTGCACCAGCTACCAAGAAGGAGAAAAATGACTGCTGCTGAACCCATGACAGTATCTACCCCTTATTCCATTCACGTCATGCTCTGATCCCATATTTTTAATATACCGTCAATGTATATATACATCTACACACACGCACAGAGGGAGAGAGTTCATCCCTCAGTGCATGGACCAATCCCTATAAAGCTGCTGAGTCCATCCAGTCCATGATGTTAGGCTCCATCTCTTGTAACAGTCTTTCAGAGCAGGCGAGGCTGTGTGCATTGTTCACACTCATGAAAAACCTGGGCAATAGCATCCATTGCCAAGTCCATCCCTCGATCATGGGTCCATCTGTATGTTGCATCTCTGCCCTGATGGCCACAATACATGGTAGTGTGAGTCTCCTATTCCTTGACTACCTTATCTTTGTTTCAGTGCCAACCTCAGCTGCTGCAGCAGAGTTAAAAAAGCAACTTCTGCCGATCCCATGGCTGGTGCCTTTGGTCTAAGCTTGGACTGCTGCCTCTCTTACTGATCCTGCTAACCCCTCAGAGGACAAGAAGCCCCAGTTCTGTCACCCCAGTTACCTTTGCACTTTGTCAAGCTGAAGAGCCAGTAGCTTAGGGATTTCCTCTCCCTCCCCTACTGCCCCATGCCTTTATTCCCCCAGCATCACCACAGAACTCCCTGCATCCTGCACCGGCATCCACATGCACAGCGAATGGAAAGGGAGGGAGTGGTGGGAGAGATGCTCAGGGTGCATGGCAGTGGTGAGGGAAAGACAGGCTGGTAGCTCCATTGCAAACATCTTTCACAGTGTCTAGACACCAGCTGCCAGGTTGCCAGGGAAACTCCCTAAGTTTGGCTGATGGGAGGGAGCAGTGACGTCTCCAGAGAAATGGGAGTGGTGGAGGACGAGGGTGGAGAGCAAAGAATGAGGATGTTTCTTGTGAAGGTGAGGTGTTTAGCCCTGTTACAGCTGCATTTGCAAAGAGTTTTGCTCCCTACAGAATGGGAAACAAGCGGCTCCCCATATTTCTTCCACTGCTGTTTCCTTCCCACAACTATGGATGCAGCCAGGCCTGAAGGCTAAGACAAATTGCATGCCAACTGCTGGCTGGTCATTTATTCCTGCCTATTACCACCACTGTTGGCTCAAAATTCCTGTGTACTATAACTGGGCAATTGCAATCCATTTAGGGTTGGAAGAAGCCTAAATGGATTAGAGTGGTTAGGTTTTACAGACAGTGAGATCCCTAACAATGCCTTTCTCTTGGCCACCATCACTGCTACAGGCAAATGGAGCTGAGGGAAGACAGGATGCTCCCAGCTGGCAGCAGTGTCATCTCTCATGGTGTTTCCACAGGGATGCTTTGTTGCAACAGAAAGTGGTGGGCTGTGTAGTACAGTGGCCAAAGGGGAAAAAGAGCCCCTTTGGGATGAGGATGCTTTGGAGGCAGATGTTTCGCATTGGGATTGAGTGGCCTCCTGCTAACCATGTCAAAGGTGCTGACCTCAACAGACTCCATGGTCTTTATAGCCAGGAAGCCTGAAGTGGAGAAATGGGAAATGACTTGTGCAGGATCTCCCCAGCCATGAGCTGGGGTCAGAGCTGCTCTGATTCACAGTCAGATGCTCACTGCTCAGCTGGAGCAGAAAGGCTCTCTTTGGGAGCTACCAGCTACTTCACCTCCCCAGTGAGGGTGAACCAGAGACAAAGATGCTTCTGCAGACACTCAGATCACAGTTTCATTTTCCACTGCTTGACTTTCCAGCAGGGCAGTGTACAATCTTTCTGGATATACTATCCAGTTTGTACTGGATATATAAGATAAAACATGGATATAATATCCAGACCACACCTTTATGATGAACCTAAACCTTTGTGAACATCAAAAGCTGTCTCCATTGTGACCTTTCCCAATTGTTACAGGCAACCAGCAATGTATTTATCTGGTCTTTGCCACCACAACAATGGCCTGACTCACAATCATGGAGGGATTTTATCCTTGTGACGTCCAAGTGAAGAAGGCAAAGGCCTTTAATCTGCATTTTAGGTGCCATACTGAGCAAAGTATGAAGACCTGGGCTGTGGTCACACAAAAGCCTGTGGTGTATCCAGGATAAGTCATTGCCTTGGCTTTTCATTCCAGAGTCTCAACCAGCCACTCTGCACACAGAAATTCCATGAAATCCAGCAATCTCAGCAATACCTCATCCTCCTCCCCAACCATCACAGGTAGAAGAAAAACATTTGTTTCATCACCCAAGGAAAACCTAAGAAGAAATAACCCACAAGTTGTTCTTTACTCTTCTTCTCTATCTCTGTTGTTTTCACATAGGTCCTGCAGACCAGAAAGGGTACTCTTTTAATTCCTTTAATACCTTGTGATTCGAACAGCTTGAATATAGAGGTCTTTACTTGCTTCCAGCTGTGGAATGTAACAGTTGGCAGCTGCTCTTGGCATATGCATAGAAAACAGGAATTCTCCATCTCATGCAACAACATTCTTTCTGGTCATCAATCTTTTCCCATCTTTGCTGGGTTAAGTTCTGGAAGATGGTTTAGAAACGGAGACCATTTGAGGGTACAGCAGATCAAGATCTTCATAAGGCACATCCATTTATTCTTTAGCCTCTCAAGGGTGGGGAGAAATCAGAGGAAAGATAAGAGATGGAAATACCCCGAGTAGATAATGTCGAGAAGAGAAAAATGCAGCCTTATTGAAATGACTGATAGTGATTCCTGTATAGCCAGGACATTTCTGGCAAAGTAATTAATTCAGGGAATGAAGCTTACAGCACTTTGGGAATGGGAGGCTGGGTTTGAAGAGGCCTGGCGGATGCACAGAGAATAGCACAAGTGACAGAAGTCTGATAGACAGATCAGATCCTCAGAGGTCTGCCCATCTTCCAGCCTGGCAATCATGGTATGATCAGTAGGGGGATAAAATGAACCCCAAACCATGGCAGACTGCTGGCATTTACACACTGCTGATTCTGAAATACAGAGGCTCATGAAGAGGAAGGAAACATGCAGTGTGTTAGAGCCTTTGCGTTCTCCATCTACAGTTCCCACTTCATCGCACAGGACCTGCTTTGAGGCTCCTTACACAGGCAAAGCTGGCCAGGGAAAAGAGGCCAGGGGAGGAAATCTTCCATAATTACAGCAAAAAGGTGTAGGAATGCCGTCAGTGCCTCCAGGATTGATGCACTGCTCCTCCTTTTGTACTCCTCCCCCTTCACATGGTGGTGGCAGGAAAACAAATTGCTGCAGCCCTTACTACACACCTCCCTTCCCCCAGCCCAAAAGACATGTGCCATTCATAAGCTGCCTGACTGCTGGTCTCCATTATTAAAGCCTAGAAGGCTGATAAATTGGGGATTCATGGAGCCTGCAAGCCTCCAACAACCACATTGCCATGGAAACCAGAGGCAGCCTCCATCTCCAGCAGAAATGATATTGATCTAGCTGAAGGCAGGGAATTACAATCAAGGAGGAGATATAAAATGTCTCTTTTTCCTTTCCCTTTTCCATCCTCCTGTTTCGTGCTTAAATGGAGGAGAAATTTCATTTAGAGAACATTTGTTTCTGTCCATCATCATGCACCAAGGCTCTGCAAATTGGATGCTAAACTAAATCAAGTGCTTGTTGTCAGGCCTTCCGCAGCCATCTTGTTGATAACTGTCCCCAGCAGTTACAACATCAACACCACCAGCTCTTTGCATCAAAGATACTACTAATATTTCCCATATGCACAGCTGGGATGCACATATGTAGAACCCAACGTGTTTTGTGCAAAATGAGCACTGAAACACAGCTGCTGCTCCACAGGCTTAATGTTGTACCCACTGAAGTTCCCGGGTTCATTTGCTTTTCGTTTCAACAGGAGATGGTCATCACATAGCCCTTATGACAGCCTAGACACAAGGAAGAGGCTTTTTGAACTACGAATGCTTGTGGGGAAATGCCCACAGCATGGAGTGGCATTGCTGGTGCAAAGCAACCCTGCCCAAAGTCCCCTCTTTGGGACTGCTTAATCACAGGCCTCCAAGGGATGGAAAGATCAGGAGTTTCGGCATTCATCCCGTAAAACAGGGTGGCAGATGGACACTTTTCCCAGTACATTCTGCAAAGGCCAGGTTTGTCACCTCATCCCTTGGGTGCCCGTGAGAAAGCCAATGGCAATTAAAAGGTTCATCTTGACTTAAGATGGGAGGTCTGACAACACAGTTACCCCTTCCCCACCAAGAAAACTCTGTGACCAGAGGTGTGGTAATGCTTGCCCAATAAGTGCTCAGCCCTTGGGAAGAGGAGCATGTAGGACAGGTCTAGTTTAGACAGCTGAGATTCATAGTGGGAAGGAAGGAGGGAGCAGCCTGGAAACCGCTTCGTTAGTGCTCTTGTTGCCAGTGGCAGTCTTCCCTGTGAAAGTAATCCTGATTTTTATTCAAATCTGGGATTTAGTTACATATATATTTATTAAACCTCAAACTTCTCCCAGTGTTGAAGGCACTTCCCAATTCAATCAGTTAGGTAATGAATTTGGCCTTGACATGAGTACACCAGGCAGGTTAGCTGCAAATGATGGGGAGACCCCATAGAGATGCAGCAAAGCAGTTCTAAGCCCTGTGCAGAGATGGCCATGTCATGGGGCATACGACCACACTGCATCACCTAGCTCCCTCGAGCAGCAGGTATATGGCCAGGTTGTGAATGGCAGAGTCAAAACTCCCTAGTACTGCCCATTATGGTGGAAAATAGTACCTTTATGGGGTGCTGAGAGAGCCCTTTGCTGGAGTAGCCTACAGGTTGCCCAGAGAGGTGGTGGATGCTCCATCCCTGAAGACATTCAAGGCCAGGCTGGATGTGGTTCTGGGCAACCTAATCTAGATGAAGATGTCCCTGTTCACTGCAGGGGGTTGGACTAGATGGGTTTTGGATGTCCCTTCCAACCCAAACTGTTCTACGATTATTTGACAATGGCTGTCACAGAAGAGGGCCTTATCTAAAGAATGAACCCACTAGGTCTGAGCTGCCCTGCAACTGCACTGCAGCATGGGAAGTGGCACTGCACCATCTTATACTCATGTTGTCTCCCCTGGTGCTCCAACTGACTTTATTTGCTGTTAAGGTCCTTGGCTTGGATCTTGCCTGCTGGTTGCAGGGCAATGGCATAAGACATCCACATGAATGAACATGTTCCTTTTACTCTTCCTCTCCTGCTGGAGCTGTTCCACTTCCATAAATCATTAAATATGCATTGGGCCAGAGGAAAACATTGACTCTGTAGACCAGTGGTGAGGGCACTCATCTGGAATGGGGGAGATCAAACTTCACATTCCAGCTCCAGCAAGTAATAAATGATTCATTCAAAGTGGTACAGCTTCAGCAGGAGGGATCAGGGGAGACTTTGTCCAGCAGCCCAGTGGTTTGCTTGCAAAGCTCATTGGATTTCAGCTTCCTAGGGTAAGGCATGGGCCCATTTTGTCTTGTGTCGCATTCAGGGAGTACCTGACCCTCATGTGCTAACTACTCTAAAAGCTGGCAAAGGTTTCTTTTACTACTTTAATCTACAAACCCCATCATTCCTGGTACTGGTACATTATGTTTGGGTTTGACAAATTAAAAGGCTCTTTAATGAAAAAGAGAGTTTTCCAGAAATATTCCAGCTGAGCAGGATTCAAAGCCCTGTATGGACGTGGATTGAACTGCAACTAGGTTGGACTCCTTTGGCAGAAACACGTGTATGTATTTTGCTAGAAATGAGGACAAGAAGCAGTTGCATGCTGCATCAGTTAGGAAGAGCTGGAATTTTTTCACTGATGTGAAAATCAGTGACTCTATCCATCTTTCTCAGTCATTTGGCTTCAGCTGTGAAGACGGTTTCTAGCTTGAGGCACAAAGGAAGGTTTTCTGTCTCATTTTGTGTCTATTGAGTGCAGTGAACAGTGCTGGCTTAGTATCTCTTGAGACCAAGCTCTGCTGTTCATTCAGAGAAGTGGTGCTGCTCAGCAGCAGTGCTGTGCATTTCCTCCCCCTGCCTGCCGGCTGGGCTTCAAGTGTGTTTAGGAGAGGTTGTGTCATGGAGAACAAGTCAAGTTCAGTCCCAGTGCCTGGCACCTTATTTGGCCACATTGGTAGGTCTTTTTGTCCCCAAAGACAAGCTTAAAGGCACATGTCAAAATAGTTTACACTACTGAAAGATCTCTCAAAACCCCACCACTCCCACTGACTTGCAAACCTGCAGCACACTGTATGTCATAGAATCACAGAATCATGGAATGGTTTGGGTTGGAAGGGACATTGAAGTTCATCCAGTTCCAACACCCTGCCATGGGCAGGGATACCTCCCACTAGAGCAGGTTGCTCCAACCCCTGTCCAGCCTGGCCTTGAACACTGCCAGGGATGGGGCAGCCACAGCTTCTCTGGGCACCCTGTGCCAGTGCCTCAGCAACTGCATAGTGAAGAACTTCTTCCTGATATCTAATCTATATCTGTACCCTGGGGCAGATGTAGGACTGAGGTGTGATACCAGGTCAGGAGATGTAGGTGACAGTCATGCCTGCTCACTGATTGGCAATAAAGAATTTACTTCCTTTACCTCTGTTTTCATCATATGGATTCCCAGTGTACCAGCTGAATGCAAACAAAGGGCCAGACAGAATTGTTGCAGGTATCAATTGTAGCAGCCCTACTGAAGATAACCTCAGAGCAGCCCTCTCATCAGACCCTGTGTATGAGGAAGATTTCCATCCCTTCTGACCACAAGGGAAAGCACAAGACCAATATTACAATATTGCACTGAGTCTCTCCCGGGGAAGAAACATACAGACAATTTATGAGCAGGTCAAAGATGAGGACCACAGACCTCTTAAACTCACACATCTTTCTGAAGTGCAGCAGGGCAGGCTCCAGACCAGGGCTTGATCTCCTGTGGCATAGCCCTTGTTTCAGCACTGTTGACTGAAGATTACTCTGAATTGCTTATGACACTAATGCTGAAAGCACACGTGAAATCCTAGCCTTACATAAATTGGTGAGGCTTACATTCCAGCTTGAGGGCTAGTGTTGCCTCCAAGCTGACTGGAAAAGAGAGGAGGAAGGAGGGAAATTTGGAAGAGAAATTCTGGAATAAGTAACACAGGATGTCTAAACTGGAATAAATACCCTTTCCTATCTAAGCCCACACTCAGTTAGGGAATGGGATCTTATCTAAAATCTTGGCATTTATGTAGTTAGTCCACATGAACTTGCATTCACACCTCCCTCTTACAGAGCTCTGTCATTTCCTAATCAATGTGTGCCCAAAGCTTTCAAGAACAAAGCAAAGGGTTATTAAAAGTACTTTCCACCACCCCGACTTTAAAATGCTTTCACATCATTCCATGCTTCATCTCTTCAGATAGTTATCCAGTGAGGTCTTTGAATCATCTTTCACAGCTGCTAAGATGGTTCTGCCAAAGCCAGCAGCACTGGGTAATACTCCTGCAGTCTGGTCACAGCTCTCACTCCTGCCTTGCCATCCCTTTCCCTGTACATGCAATGCATTATCAGCTATGGTTCTGCAGCACTGCACTTTAGCCTTGGGATTTGGATGCTCTTCCAAATGTCAGAGAGATTTTCTTCTTCATTAAGTCCTGTAGGTTACAGGTAATGTCTGGTTATCTTTATTAGCATTCCCAATCATTGTGTTTTGCAGAAGGAAGATGGAGAAGTTGAATAGTGTCTTCCACCTTCTGCTTTCATTCATCATGAAAAGAGGACTTATTTGCTATTGCCTCAAGATACAGCTGGAAAGCGTGTGGTCCTTTGAACCCTGGGTAATTGGGACCTTATGACCTTTATCTAAGACTTATTTACATGAAACCTTGAGTCTCACTTTTCCTGTCATTAGAAGAGCATTTTCCTTTACATCTCTGGACCCTGTCCAGATTTCCATAGCTCTCCTCCTGACTACCCTGCAACCCTGCACTGAGCAGGTGTCCAACATGGGCTCCTGGTTGCCAGGACCTCAGCTGAGATTTCAGCTCTATTCTAGTGTCCCATGCTGACCATGATGTGGCTAAGGACACAGGGAGAAAAAAGAAACACTTTCACAGATCACATTCACGTTTAGAATCATAGAATGGTTTTGGTTAGAAAGGCCCTTAAGATCATCTTGTTCCAATCCTCTGCCATGGGCAGGGACACCTCACACTTGACCATGTTGACCAAGGCTCTGCCCAACCTGGCCTTGAACACTGCCAGGGATGGAGCATTTACCACTTCTTTGGGCAACCTGTGCCAGTGCCTCACTACCCTCACAGTAAAGAACTTATTCCTGATATATATATATATACACACACACACATGTATATGTATGTATTTGGTGATGATAAAGGCAAGGGTCTTTACATGGTACAGACCTAAAGGGTATGCAAATGGAGCCCTTAGCAAGGAATACAGAACTAGGATGAAAGTCACAGTTCTGGTAAACTGCAAAACCAGACCAGACTCCCATTCAGAGAACAGATAAGCACACAACAGCAGCACTCACCATTGTTCAGTTTCCTCTTATACATTATTGTCAAGTGTATCCTCTACTTTCTGTCTGAAAGATAGTCAATGCCAGCAGAGAGGAAAGCTAGTGAATGAGTGAGCCCTCCTTTAAGCCAAGCTGGCAGCATGAATGTAGCCTTGAGAAATAATATTGACACTGTTCAAATTGAGCTTGCATAAGTTGGTCTTTCAGAGGTCTATTGGAGGTCCAGAACTGGAGGTGGAGCCTACCCCACAGAGCTAATGCTTACGCTGTAAACCTCCTGTCACTGCCTATGTTTTCTTTAATTCTCTTTGCCACTGTCAGTCTCATAAACCATCATATGTCTGAATAAGATATTTGTGCAGCGCCTTTACAAAGAGGAGAACTCCCAGCTCCACAATGGACCTGGATGTCACTGCAGTCATCAGTGCTCATTAAGTAGCTGTTTTCAGAAAGCAAAGATGTTGCTGTGCATAAGGACTGGGATGAGGAGCAAAACAGAAGAACGCTGCCTTTCTGGAAATGCATGTACAGCCTCTTCGGGACTAATGTGCACAGTATTTGTCAGCCCATCTCATAAAGGATGTTTGCAGATTTAAAAGGTGTGCAGGCAAACATAACAGATGCTAACAAGCATAGGAATCATTTCATATAAAAAAGCAACTGAAATTATTGCTTGTGTTTTCTTCAGGAAAGAGATGATCACCAAGGGCTATGGTACTATGCCCTCTGTACACATGTTTATACTATATGAGGCTATATACAATAATCAGTGGCATAAAGTAGGGTTACCAGAAGCTTTTACTCTTTCTGTAACATAAGTACAGAAAGATACTTAAGGCAATAGTGGCCAATTCATTGCTGAAGATTCTATTGTACAGTTGGTTGGAGCTGGGGAAGTTGTTGACAGTCAATAGGATATTGTGCATTTATATATATATCATATAAAGCCACATTTACAATTAGTATCAAAAGAAATAATACATTATGTTTTTAACAGTTAAACTAAATCCTAGGTCACAGATGAGTCCTAGTAGAGAAGCAATTTACCTCAAATCTGCCCATAGCAGTATCTGGTGCTAGTCACTGCAAGAAGTACAATAAATGGATGTTAGGTCTGACTCAGGTTGGCAATTTCTATGTTCCTCTACTAGCTATTTGCATGGCCCCTTGGGAGTACAACTTCACCTTGCCAGAGCCCATGGAGTTGCTGCAGAGATTGGAAGTGATCACTGCTCTGCCACTGATAATCCAATACTAATGCGCCTATTATACAGCTCTTGAGGAATGACTAACTAATCAGATTGTAGTGACCTGGTGAACTTTCCCAATCCCTTTCCTCTGCACATGGTAGTCATCTGTACCAGAAAGTCAGCACTACTGCCTTTAAAGTACTGCTCTTTGGAGCTGTAAATCCTAGCTGATACTCTGCAAGCTTATATCTACCTGAAAAGTTCAGCCTATTTGATCCTAGTGTAAAGAGATGACACTGGTGGTGGTGAAGAGCATGGCTACAGCAAACAGCTGCCACTTAAACTTCATTGCCTACTCTGTCCCCTCATCTGCTATGTGAGCCCTTCTCAGCAGAAGATTTGGATATCATTTATGGCAGAAAACCTTCCTTCTATATGGGAATTTGGGTGAAGATGATCTGAGTGCACTTGTAGTGGGCCACTATGGACAACTTTATAACAAGGAGACAGTGATTTTACGCAAAACCTAGGTGAAGTTTAACCATTAGTATTGGATGTAGAGAGCCGTGTGTTAGCAAGAGTGATCACTGTACAACACATATACCATATTACTATGCATGGCCTTAAACAACATCTGTATGTACTGCTTGTGGGAGCTTTCTATGGAAGTGTGTCAGACTGTAATGCTCTCAGTGAATCCTGGTGTATCTGTTAGTGTACAGGTTCAAGACTGATAGCTTTGTGCAGCTGGAAGAAAAATATAAAGATGTGAAGAAGACTCAATCCTGTCAACTCCCCATCAACACGAACCCTGTGCAGCACGCTATGATCAGTGAAGAGGGGTTGGTTGGTACTGCAGCAGCCGTGGTTCCCAGCATTAGAAGGGATGAAAGATTGCTATCACTTCTCTTACAATTTCCATCCTTCATAAAATAAACCAGTTAACCAGCCATGAGTGTCCATGAGTTTATCACTGAAGTCCCATGAGAACTGGTACCTCCTTGGTGCAAAACAGCAGTTAACTTGCTCTCCTCAAAAGGCCTTTTCCAGAGTCAGTAAATCATTGGTAAATATGCTTACTGCCACTTAAGAGTTCATCAAAAGAGGTCAGATTCTGTTCCACCACTATCCCCCTAATGCAGTTCCCAACTATATGGGGTAAACTGCATCTCATTAGAAAATACCAGTCCTGATGCACACGAGGCCAGAGACAGTATTTCACAGCAACAGAGGAAGAAATATTGCACCTGGAGCAGGTAGAGTGTAGGTTTCCTATTCTCTGGAAAACTGTGACATTCCACTTTCTTCCCCCTGCCCCTCACGTGCAAAGCAGGCTGTGAAATACACACATAGTGCTTATGTCCATAGAATCATAGAATGGTTTGGGTTGGAAGAGACCTTAAAGATATGATTTCAAACTCCCTTCCATAGGCAGGGACACCTTCCACTAGACCAGGTTGCTCAAAGCCCAATACAACCTGGCTGATGCTGATCTAGGTGAGTTGCTAGTCACTATGGTTCTTAGATATAAAACACTTGGACTCAGACATGAGGCTCCTATTCCCTTGCAGACATAATGCAAAGATTAAAAATCTCAGAGCAACTGAGGACAGAGCACACACTTTGATACCTTTCAGCACGTTGCAGGTAACCTAAATCACATTCATTTGTTGCTGGAGTAGTACTACAGACAAGAAAATGCTGGCACATTTGCTTAGTTGTTCCCTCTGGGGAAGTGATGGGAAGAGTAGTGTATTTGCATTGCTTTCCTCAGCTGCCAGGTGTAGCAGCAGAGATAAGCACTCGTGAAACAGGGATGGCAGTGAGGATGTTCTTTCTCACGCCAGCTACCCATGGGCCAAGGCTAAAATTCCACCTGCACAACCACAGTCCTCTTGCAGTGTGCAGGCTGTATCATCTGGCTGGCACCTGACAATAAACAGACTCCCTTTCCAAATCTTTATACAGCCAGTGCTCCCCAGGTGCAGCAAGTATTGTCCTTCCATCAATAGGCTGACTGAACTGGAAACAAAGAGCTGATTCAACTCTTAAGCCATAAAAAAAGGATCCATAGGGACTTGCTCCCTCTGAGGAAGCAAAGAGAAGATGGTGCCTTCCAGTGCTTCTCGCTTGCAGGCTACAGGGCCCCGGGGGAACTGCTAGCCCGCTTAGATGCAAAGTAATTGTCATCTGGCTGATTTTTCATTTCATCTGTGAAACTGCTCCATTGTAAAGCTATTTCATCAAGTGGGAGAAAGCATTCCACATTTCCCAACAAAAGAAGATCCATTTGTTTCCTTAGGCACAATTTACTCTTTCACATTTCTGGGCTTTGTTGTATTCTTACCTGACAATCTGAGAGCGCTTTTGATGTGAGAGCTAGCCAAATTTGGAGGTGAGACTCGATAACCTGTGAAAGTACAAAGACAATCTAACACTGCGTGACATTCACCTCCTCTTCTGCCCATAAGGCACACAGTAGCCCATCTTCTTCTATAGTCTGCTACGCTGGATGCCAATCTCACTTTAAAGCCACAATAATGTAGACTCTTTACAGTGACTTTGATGGAGACTGTCCAGATTTAAGCCAATGCAGTCTAGACTGGAATAAATCTCACCTCCTCATCCACGTGTAATGTATAAATTCCCTCCTGCCACTTTTGAATTTTGTCCTGTTGAGTGGGTTGGCATCTAAAGGAGCCTCTCTGAGCAGAATACCAACACCAAAGAGGTAGAAGCTGGATTGTAACAAGAAAGCCTATAAACCTAAGTCTTGGCGGAGGATGCTCAGATAAAAGAACACTTTTTTGGCATAAGTCACCCAAAAGATGTGAAAAGAATGAAGAGATTTTCCTTCTTACATCGACCCCTCATTGCCACTGAAGAAAGCCCACTTTGAATCCATATCCTTATCCCATCTACTTCTTGATACATCATGGATGACCTAGAACCTGCCCTACTGTACAATTGGGAATGCCTGAGGTTCCAGATCAACTAATACTGGTTTCCTAAGATATTACCAACAGAGAGTTAGAGTATGTGGAACTGAACAAGGAGAGCTGAAGGCTGTCAGAGGAATTAGCAACTGGTACAAAGAATAAACCAGCCTCTCCCCAACTCTACAAACGTTAAATATTAAGCATTAAAAATCATGCATTTCTCTATCTGGTTAGTTATTCCTTTCCCTTCTTTTCTTTTTCATGAAGGCAAGAATCACTTCTGGATAGAAATGAAATGCCCTTTTGCTTGTGTTTGCATCAAAGATAGCCATGGTTAATGCTATAGAGCCATTGTAGTAAAAATGCAAGGCAGATGAACATCCCTGCACACAAGTAGCAGGGCCAGCACACCTCATGGGCGTAGCAGCCATGCATGCCATGGCAATCAGCCAACCCATGACACTGGATGGTAGCCAGTTTGATTTATTTTTGGCAGCCTGACACCTCATACTACTGTGCCAATCTTCGATCACAGGAACGATAAGAGGTGACCTTTGAAAGACAAGGGGACTAATGGAGCTGAAAGAGGATCTGCCCCCAGGTTGGAGGGCTGCTGGAGTGGCAGATGTTTGGTAGCCCTCCCTCTTCTATGAATGACCATTGTGGTCATACCAGCAACCACCAGTGCTGTGTTTCGACTGGGAGAAAGGTCAAGTCATGGTAACTGTCTTTAAGTCTATGGGAAGAGTAAGTACCAAAAGAGATGAGAGGGAGCAATGGGATTAAGATAGGAAAAAGACAAGAAAGGCTTTCTGTCAAGAACTATTTCCTCTCTTTGGGAACTTCTATACTGTGGTGATGCTCTTTTGTGAGATATTCATTAATGAGAAAACAGCCTCTTACTATTCTGGACATTGTGCTATGTGTTCTGCAAGGTGTATTCCAGAATAAAACTCAGCATCCTCAGATGGACAAGGCGGCCTGTTCAATCTTTTTTGCATTCCTTTCTTGGATGGCTCTGAGGGCACCTACCCAGCTGTCTGAGTTTGTGATTGTAAGGCTTATATCATACTGGGGCAGGAAAAAAATCTATATTCATTAACATTTTAAAGAGACTATCAGTTTGACTGCGGCCACACACTTGCCATGTTTGCTTTCTGCAAACACTGGCAAGCTTGAGTATCCCTGCATGCATATTGAATAAGTATAAAAAGATGCACATCCTGGTCTTGAACACTCAAACAATTACTGAAAACTCATTTTAAAATATGTATTTCAATTTAGATTATCCAACTTAACTCTGTTGGCCAGATATTTACATAAGTAACAGTGTCATGTGCAAATGCATGTGAAATTGTGCATTTAAATAGCCACTTCAAATGATGTGGCCATGAATGGTCAGCCACTTCAGATGATTTTAAATCCAACAAGACCATGGAGAAAATACCTGCAAATAATTTAGAATACTACATAGAACTAAACCAATCTTGGTGACTGGTGACTCAAACAGGGTAACATGAAGCAAATGAAATAAGCTGCTACTATGAATTTCCTACCTCTATCCATTACAGCACATTAACCTGAATAAAAACAGAATGTTAATTCAAAGCAAAATCATTATTCCTGTTTAGGAATAAGGCATCCCAGGTCTGAAATAAGAGTTAATTATCACTCATTATCCTGTTCACAGAGAACCCCAAAGCACTGATTCACTCTGTCCTATTTTTGCCATTGATGTTTATACCCTTTCACAAGTATAAAAACAATGTAAGTACAGCATGCAACAGGCCAAATTAGATTCCACAAATCATATGACGTTTACTTTGACATTCAACTCAGAAAAACAAAGGGCTGGAGACCTGGACAGCAAAAAAAGCCAATTTAGACAATGCAACTTCAAGGCTTATCTCTAGAAATGTTTACATGAATGGAGGTAAAACCAGTAACTCTTTGTTGCTGTGTACATTCAGTTCAGACTCATGCTCTTGAAGGCTGCTCCCTTTGCCCATATATTAAATCATACATGTTCTACATGAGCTCCTTTCATAGTACTTATCTGTCCTTTTGGATACCTATTCTTTCTTATCTGTCCACTTTGTTGAGCAGGAACAGAGTGAACTGAAGTCCTGAATTAGCTGTGAAGCTTAGAGAGTGGGAATTGTCATTTGTGGGAAAAAAGTGGTGGACCAAATGAAATGATGGAGAAATACCAGTAAGTGCAAGATTAGATGCTAAGACTCTGTAACGTTTACATCAGGCTATTTAGGAATACCAAGGTGATATAACCCATTTTTACCCCAACAAGCCAATAAATGCAAGAATGACCTATACAACTGAATGTCTCATGAATGTGGAAGCCAGTAATGCTTGACACTGCCTCTGCACATGTGGTGTGTACCTCTGATGTTACTGTGTTGTTTACCTTGTCTTTCTTTGATAATGTAAGGAAGGTAAAAAACAAGAGCAAAAGTATCCTCAAATCTTTGATGTATTTTCTACCCAGCTCAGTATCATAATTCAAACTCAGCTCTTTATGGTTTGTAAACACTGTGCCTCTATCAAAAATGCTCACTTTTGCCTCTCAAAACTTTCCACCTCTTCCCAGGGGAACTAGTTAAGCAGTGTTGCACTCAGGCAAGAGCAAAGAATTGAAAACATCTCCTAGAGTGACTGTTTGCACTCAATGTTCTCTTCTGTCCTCAATCACTGGGCTGTCAGAGCCTTTAATCTTTCCTTTCCCTAGCTTATCCTCTTACCATGAGGGTCTGACTCAGCTGACAGGTCTAAAAGCTTCATGCAACTATGGCTGTAATGGGCTACTCCAAGTGCAGAGGCTAGAAGTATTTGTGCAGATAGAATTATAAACAGTGCTGATAACAACATGTTCCTGACTAAGACGTAGTTCGCCAGGAACCTCATCCATTCACAAGAAGATGGGAAAAAGGCCCCTGTTGAGCATCCCATCAGCAAGACTAAATAGCCTCTTGCAGTATGAGAACTGTCTTGTGAGATTTTCAGCTCAAGTTGGCAGCCCCCAGTAAGCAGGTATCAGCTGAGCCTGTTTTACTGCCCCACTGCAGTTGTCTGTGCTAGTATGACTGGGAAGGCTCATCAACCTCTTTAGCACATGAAGAGCTTGGGGAACCCTCCCAGGCTGAATAGCTCCTCCACGTAGAGGAACAGAAGCCTTGAGAGGAGGAGCAGTATTTCCAAAACACGCCAGGAAGCAGGGAAGAGTGTGCTAAGTAGAACATGCAACTCCCTCCACCCCTAAAGCCTAGCAAGGGGGATTCCCTTGTTAATCCATAGCCAACCTCGGAGGCATCCCCAAGAGACCAAGGGAGGTATCCATTTGTGAAGATCCCTGTTCCCTAAGCGAGACATCCACTCACCTGTCTTCTCTTCGGTTTGGCTGCTCTCCACTGTCTCCATTTGGGGTTGCGCTGTTGCCTTGGCAGTAGCATCCTCTGCAGCAGGGGTGGTGGTGGTGGCAGTGGTGTCAGCAGCAGGCACGTCGGCTTGTTTAGGCTCCTCTTTGTCTTGGGCTTCCTCAGCCTTCAAGGACGGTGAGTTATCAGTGGAAGCTTTAGTGGCACTTTCCGTTTCGGCAGCGGCAGCAGCGGGTTTCTCCTCGGAGGAGGCAGCAGGAGTGGCAGCCTGCGGGGCTGGCTGCTCTGAGCCCGTGTCGGTGACTCCATCCCCTTTTTTCTCCTCCGCTGGTGCGCTGCTGCCTTTGCTGCCCTCTTCCACCTGGGCACTGTCAGCGGTAGCAGCTTCTGTGGCAGTGGGAGCCTCCGTCTCTTTGTTCTCGGCCACTCCATCAGCAGGGCCTTCCTCCTTCTTGTCAGTGGCATCAGTCTCGGATGCTGGAGCATCTCCCTTCTTCTCCCCCTTGAGCTTTTTCCTCGTTATGTGTCCACGGAAGCTGGCCTGGATTTTGGTGGCTGCCTTATGAGCTTTATCTTCTGGTTTGATGCCATCTTGTTCGATCTTTTGGTCCCCATCTTCATTTTTTTCAACCTTTGAAGAAGAACAAGGGAGGAGAGCAGAGGAGAAAACAGGGAGATGAGTTAAGGTTTCTCCAGGTGCAGCTCAGGCTTTGGTTTCATGAAGAATGTCCCACCTTCCCCTCCTGCTACCCAGTGAGAAGTTTCAAAGCAGCCTTCTATTTGGTATGGGTTTGAAGCCAAGTGGCTCTAATTCCATCCTAGGGCTGGACAGACACGGGGGGTTGTAAAAGGAATTTAAAGCACCTCATCGTCTCTGCCAGCAATGCTTGGCTGTCTTTATCCCCATGATTTATTTTCCCATCCATTTTGAAATACACTGATTTTTTTTATCCCCTGCTCATTTACAAAACACTTTCCCGAGGAGAATTCCCATGGTCCTTCCAAATCAAGTTTGATTTGCCTTCAAGTCTTTGTTTCTCTTTAATAACACCTTGTTTCTCAGGTGTGTGACTCTAATCACCGAGTGTTTTGCCCTTTAAAGCTTTTTGGCTTGGGATTGCCAACAGAGACTACTATTGCTGCCTGCCCCACTGCAGTTGTGTGCTGTCAGACATACACACGTATTCACAGTATACACTCCTCACAAAGGCTCTGCCTTGCAAGCACTCCAAGCACTTTGTTCCCTGCTCATGGTTTCAATGGAGGAATAACAGGCAGATGGATATCAGTGTTCCTAATCTCAGCAGATGATTATTATTTCTCTATTGGGCAAATTCAGCCTTATAACAAAGAAGAGGCATTCCCCATGTTTTTTAAATGTAAGCCATGCACTAGAGTCTTAAATGTGACCAAAGCAGAGCCTGTTCCTCATGCTGGTCTGCTGCAGGTAGACAACTCTCAGCTTGCAAGCCCCCACTGAATCTAAAAGACATGATCTGCCTCATCCCAATAATTTAGCAGCCCTTGGGCAAGCAACAGTTCAGCTGCATATTGTCAGAAGGACACTGTTCTATTAATATTCCCATTGGGAAGCATTCAAAGGAGATACTCAGAAGCAGAACCACTGGCCTCGTAGCTGTCTGCACCTGGTTTCCAGCCCTGGCTCAGATCACAAAAGAGGAAGACCGGGCTGAGAAAGATAGCAAGGATTTACTTCTGGGTGGAAAGAGAAAACCACTCCTTAGGCCATCACAACTGAGAGGAACCACCTGGGGAAAGGGCCAGGACTAGAAGAGCAGAGAGAGGGGAAAGGCTATATACAAATTCAAACCAGTGCAGCAGGAATAAGGAAGAAACCACTGCAGCATGCCCGCATGGCACTGGAAACACCATGCCTCTGAAGAGGGGTATGGTGGCCAAGGAGCAAGCAGTCCCAAATCATCAAGGTAAAGAGCAGCAGGGGTGGAGTGGGTCTGGATACAGCAGGAGGTAAGTCTGGGAGTGAGACTGGGTACTAAGATGCTTATGTAGAGGATGAGTAAAAAAGCCTGTGAGTGAATATGCAAATTATATTAATACACAGAATTCAGCTCAAGGAGGTTTCATGCTCCTCACCATGCCCAGGGACAACATGGTTGTACCTATCAAAGGTGCACAGATGAGCAGTTATGTCTACACTTCCCCAAGTGTATCAAGTGATGTGGTATGGGAAGTGGGCTTTCATGTTCATCTCAGCTTGTCAGAACGCAGGTGATGGTAATGTCTAAAGACAATGCAGATGCTGGCATGCTGTAACCCTTCATGTACACCTTTTACTTACACAGCTAAATCTGCACTGTATTATTCAGCATGTGGGGCAAGCTTTCTGCCTATTTCAATACAAGGGGATGGAAACAAATTGGCAGTACCTTTAAACCAGCACGTTCACAGAAGAGCTGTGATCCAGCCAGGGTAGCGCAGCTCTGCACAAGCTCATCCATCCTGCTCCTTAGGTGAGTTTTGCTGCTTGCAGTAAGTCCTGTGTTGCTGCGGCAGCATAACTACTAATACCTGGACTACCTGGTTTAATGAAAGCTTGAGTGTGCCTGCATTACACTGTAGCCATAGCAATGTGGATGTACTTCTGGACAGTAACACTTAGATGCCCTAGCTTTGACTAAGGACTGTAGCCAATTTCAGGCAGCAGCAGGAATGGGGGACTGGACAGTTTAGACATGACTGCAAGACCCTAAAGGTCCAGCCTCATATGCTTGCTTCCTGCAAATCCATCAGTGAATGTGACAAAACTAATTCCTGGGTAAAGATGAAAACCATTGACTTGAAGGGAGATGTGTTTTGCCACTGGCCTTGCACCTCTCACATCCCACATACCTCCCTGTGCCAAGCAGGGAAGCTATAATGAAGTGTTGAATTCATGCCTCTCTGCCTCCAGAGGAGTTACCTGGTACCAGGGCTATGAAGCCCTGAGCTTTATCTGCTTCCCGCTGCTAGCAGGAGGCCTGGACACAGCAAGAAGCCCAGCAAGAAGCAAGCAACCTGCTATCAAAGCTGAACTTGCAGAGACCTGTGACTGCCAGCCAGCCCTGTACCTGGCAGGGAATGGGAGAGCATTCTTTCCCTCCAGGGAGGCAAGACTGAAACCTCTCACCCACACCTACTGCATTATAGAGCTAAAAGGCTCCTTTACTCTTCCAATGACATCATGGTCCTCTTATCCCAGTTGGAATGACATCAGTTTGAGTCCTTGCCAGATCACAAGGTTTGCAAATGCAAAATGGTTTTCCAACAGGGCTCTTTCAGCATAATCTCAGATGTAAAAGATAAGAAATATGAAGCTGGGGCAGAGATGGAGTTTAAGATCATGGATGAAAGAAATGTACCAATATTTTGTCTGTGCCAACTGTGGCCCTCAGCAGCCCTGTTTCTATTCAGTCCTTTCTCACTGAAGCTTTTGAAATGTTTTCAGGCTACTGGCCTGCAGCCTGTCTGGGGTAGGACATGGTATCCATTCAGTATGTGTGTCATGTTGTATAACAATGGGTTGGGTGAGAAACAGATTGTTCAGAGGGAAACTTATGCTCACACAATAAAAAGACAAAGGCTCTTCATCTGTGGATTATGCACGCATTAGATAAGCCTTAATTAAGGAAACTGCTCAAAAATAACCTGTATATATAGTGAAGCTCCTAGAAAGCGATTTATCTTCCTTGGAAAGCTAAAAGGGTGAGTCAGCCCTGCCAGTGTGTATTCAAAAGCATCTCAGTGGAAAACAAGAAATCTGCCTTTCTTATCTATCTGCCATGCGTGTATGACATCTTGGCTGGAGTACTGCGGCTGGAATCAAGTGACAATTATTACTAGTGTTTGTACAGAAACCAGGGCTCCCAGCCAAGAATCAGATTTGGTAAGATAAAGTTTTATATACCAGTATCCCATCACACCTCCCTTCATTTACACATTTATGTGTAAAGTAAACTCATGCTAGTCATTAGCATTGACATATTCATTATATTGTGAGTCTGCATGCAATGTATTGTCACTTTACACAGAGCAAATATCCTCTGTTTCATTTATTGTGGAATAAATCATAGATCCTTCCATGGCAGAAGAGTTGAAATCACTGAGGTGAGTGGATTCACAGCTATATGGATGCATAAACGGACATACATAGTCAGGACCATCCCCACATCCCCACTGAAGCCAGCGTGCAAAGCTTTACCTTCATGAACACACTGCTAAGCTTTGATGTCTCTATCTACACAGCCCACAACATCCTTCCAGTCCTAGAGAGATGATCCTCTCACCATCTCCATCTGCTTGTCTGCCACACCTCCAGGTTTCTAGGACATCCCTTTCCCAGGCAGACAGCTCCTGTGAGACTTTCCTTGCTGTCACATAGTGGAGAATAAGAGATACAACATCAATGTTCAGGGGCAGAGCTTAGTTTTCAGGTACTAGGAAGATGGAAATGGCATGAAGCCATGACCCCAGGAAGACTTCTGATCTCTGGCAACCTTTCCACCTTCCATCTCCAAACCCACAGCTTACAGAGGGGTCAAAATATGGCAAAGAATGAAGACAGTATTACTATAACCTTCAGGCCCTTCTAAATGTCCAACATTCTGGTACATCAGGAAACGAGAAACGAAGAAACTAGATGTTTTCCAGATATTCCATGTGTTTGCAGCCACACACAGGCAAAGAGAAAGAAGGAAGGGGACTGATTGTTTGTCCTTCGCTTATTGTTTGCATACTTGTCCCTCGTGATGTATCTCATTGCCTATCATTGAAAAAATAATCACATAGCTTTGTATTTTGGATGCTGGGATGGAGAGATAAAGAAAGAACTGTTTCATTAAAAGGTCTTTCAATATTATCCTGTCTCCCCTTTTCATTTGATCTCCCTTTCCTGGTGTTTCACTGCCCACCAATATATATAGCATGTATCAACCTCCTTAATGTTCATCCTAGGATCAGGCTGCTGTACACTCAGTCATCACCGATATCCCGCTCCCTTCCATCCTTATCTAGGAGCTCCTCTTTAACATAACACCATATCCCAGAGCTCTTCCATTCACATTGCTGTCTCCTGGTATTCTAAAACCTGTGTGCTAAAAGTCCAGATTTAGGATTTACACAGCTTTTACCAGAGGAGGCATTAGCATTGGCCAGAGCCTTGACATCCATAGGACCAATGACATTTATCAATAAACTGCTCTATAACCAAACTTCATAACCAGTGATACCCAACTATTAAGATAAAAAGCCCAACCCATGTTCTCCATGCGAAGATATAGGGACCCAAAGTCATTCCCTCCTCATGACACATGCATTAAGGTATGGAAATCTTTCCTTCAGTAGCACTGAATCAACCTGTGGTACTTGTGGGATTAAGGTGCATCTCAGCCCATACTCTAACCTTGACTAGAGCAAAATGCATGTTCCTACTGATGTTACTCAAAGCCACAAAGAAATGTAGGCACCTGACTCCCATTGGATTCACTGGATTGAGTCACCTCGATGCTTTTGTGAGCTCAACATGACCTGATTTGTCTCAGAGAAGGCATTTAAGGAGCAGAATGCCTCAAAGTAGACTACACCAGCTGTCTCCCCAGAAGGAGTAAAGCATGGACACATGCGAGAAAGAAAAGGCTTTCACGCCTTGGGAAGTGAGGAAGCGATTTAGCACAGGGAACAGCTTTTTGTAACCCAGTTAAATGGTGTGAAGACACCTGGTTACAGGATGGCATTTCTCAGAACAACCTAACTGCGAGGCGAGGAAAGAGAGTTCCTTTTTATTCCTACGATGAGCACCGTGATAGTGAGTAAAACACCCTTGAGAGAATAAAGGTTAATTCAACCCTCTTAAGGCTTGTGTACAATGGTTCCCCAGGGTATAACCAGCAGGGTTTCAGCTTTCCAGTTTCAAATCCTGTAACAATGGAGTTTCCACCCTTTCCCCTTACTAGATCCTCTCACATGTAGGAAATTTCCCCTCCATTTTATGGTGCCTGGAATGGAATCAGCTAGTGATGGTCAGGCAGATGGATGGATTTTACTCACTTGTGTACAATGACTCAGAAGAGAGGTAGAAAATAATCTAAGCTAGACCTATTCAGATATTTTTAGGATACATTCTCAATAAATCCATCATATTCTCCTCACCTGCTTTATGATTCTTCCTTCTATTCATCACCCTGTTTCTGCTAAGCTGATGATCAAACAGGGTGCCTTCTACAGCCTAAAGCTCCAGTGATTAAAAAGAGAAAGGCACTCAGTACTCCCTGTGCTGCCTTTGCATAGAATCATAGAATGGGTTGGGTTGGAGAGGGCCTGAAGATCATCCAGTTCCAACCCCTCATCTTTCAGTCCAAAGCACCCAGTGGCAGGACTGGGTTGCAGTATGCCGAGGCGATGCTTTTATAGTTAATGTCAAGACCAGGTGTATATCCTGGGGTATGGCCCAAACATGTGAGGGCACTTGAGTGCACAAGGTCTGCATGGTCTGTGTTGGAGGCCTTGGGTGTTCGGCACAACCAGCATCCATGCCCTTGCTTCATGTTGGATCCTGGCGCATACTGTGTTGTCAGTTGTGCCTAGTCTCCATTTGGGAGGGAAATAGTTGTGTCACTCCAGAAGGAGCCAGCCAGCAGGCGTTCACATCAAGGGACCAAAGCCTGGAAATGAGGCAGGAAGGTATCCAAGCTGACAGTGTGCATTCACTCCCAAAAATAGACCATGGTGAAGAAATTCAGCAAAGGGACCAGGTGAAAAATTTCCACTGAACTACGCTTCGATTAGAAAAGCTCATTCAAAAAATACGTGGTTTCTGCTGCAGACGGGCTTAGACAGAAACACAAGCCTGGATATCACTGCACTAAAGAGAAGGTTTATCTAGGCGCAAACTGTGTGGTTTGTGTGGTCCTGTTTGGGGCACTTTGGGCAGTTTGATTGCTATGTGAATTGTTTTAAATGCCTTCAGAGTCTGAATCCCATGGGCAGGTAATGGAACCCTGAATTATTGATCCCTCTCCCTCTCCTCCTTTTCTTTTTCACTCTATTTTATTGCTTATTTAGTTTTGGACTCCACAGAAATGTTCAAGGAATTGTTACCTATGTCTGGTGGCTCCAGAAGTTAATAACACATCCCCATGAGGGCTGGACACATTTGCTTCTGCTCTTGCTGCAGCCAAGGGCCAGATTTGCTTCCCTGAGACTGGGTGCAGAACCCCAGAGTCCAGGCTTATGCAAGGTCTCTGGAGCCATTTCCACAAGAAGCAGCATCTTGTGTCCCGCAGCTGCTGTCCCATTCCCTCCATGGGAACACAGGGCAGCACCCAGCTCAGGTGACGGGAAACATCTCTACTTCTCCCCATCCAGAGTGAACTGCAGGCAGGAATTCTACAAGCCCTTCCACCGTTGGTCTCTGAGGTTAGCTGGATCTTTCCCTAGGAATTATGAGGAATTTTATGCTGGACCCATCAGTCCATGGGCAACTAGACCGAGGCCCTGTCACTAGCTCAGTGTCTGTTTGTGCTCCTTGCTGGTTTGCCCAGGGTTTTTGCAGCCAGCAGAATAACAATGACAGGCTCAAGCCCCAAGTCCATCCAGTCTCTGAACCTTCTTTTTAACTTGCCTGTTAACCTTGAGTGTCCTCTGGTACCTCCTTCTAGTTGTGACTGCCAACAAATACCATGAAATCTCTCAACCTAGTGATGACAGAACTAAGTATCAAGTATATCCCTCCCTGCTTGATCATAAGCTCAGGGCTGTATTTGTTCTATTATTGTTATTATTATTATTAATATTACTATTTTTGTTAATTACTATATTTTAGTTTCTGTCACTGGAAATGGGGGCAATTTATCTTCTGAGAAAGCATTTGCAAGTTCATTGAAGTCAAACATCCCCAGCAATTAGGGAAAGCAAGCCACTAATTCCCAGTGTCTTGGAAAGCTGCTTAGAAGGTGGGCTTTGCTATTACAGCAGTGACCTTCCCCACCCAGAACAGCCCCAGGCTTGACTATTGCAAGGGTGGGCAGGGGAGGGCAGGTGTGGGGCTGAAACCAAGGGTGGCAAGAAGAGACACAGAGAGGTCTGGTAAGGTGTGAGGCTAAGGGAAGGAGAAGACAGAGCTCAAAGCAGGAGGGAAAGGAATGAGAGCAGAGAAGAGGGAGGAAGAAAGGAACCAAAGGCAGGGAGAGAGGTAAAACCTGTGCAAGCCAAGGCACTGAATGGAGGAGAGGCAAATAAATAAGAGGCACAAGAACAAAGATGTGATACAGAGGAAGGGAGAGCGCAAATGACAGAGAAAATTACTGATCCACATCTGAAGAGTGTGACAGCAGGAGATACCAAACCAAGCAGCTAAATAGCAGAGCAGGGTCTCCTGTAGCAGGTCTGCATGACTGACTGTGCCACAGCTGAAAGTGGTGCCGGCAGTACCATGCCACCTCGCTGCACCACCTTAGCTGTCATTTCCATGAGCACTGGGCTGGCAGTGCTGGCAGTGGAGAGGCTGAGCCTCTATCAGAACCTGAGAAGCTCTCCAGAGAAGACCTGTATGACACAGCTTCTTTCACCCAAGAGCCTGGGCTTGGCTGCTTGAGACCATGCCCTGTTTGTATAACTTCAGTGCTTTCCAAGCACCATTAAACTGATGAATCAGGGCTGTGATTGCAGCTGTCACTCCATAATGTGCCATACCCGTCCGTCTCCCATCCTTCAGGTAGGGCTGCCACCAAAGCACAGACAGGGCTTTGACTGGAAAGATCCTTTGGGGCCACAAGCAGCTGAACACAAGACCCAGTAGCCTCAGGGCTTAATCACTTATTCTAGAGACTGGCACTGAGTTATAGGAAGTGCACATGTGGCTTCGAGCCATTTTGTTTCCTGCTTTGCTCCTCCACTGTATACAACCCCATTGAAAAAGCAGGAGGGGGGAGGCAAGCCTGCAGCATATGCTGCTGTAGACCCTTTCTGGACACTGTTAAGTTAGTGACCTCCAGCCTAAATGAACATGTTGAATAGATGTACTAGAGAGAAAAGCCACAAGTGTTTGGATTCACCTTTTACAAGGGCTAGTATGTCGCAGCCACATTTAAGCAGCCACCCAGAGCTTCTCCTAAGCTTCCTGTAGGAAATTTGTTCTTCCTTTCACTTTTCCACTCCCATCTTTAAGCTGTTATTAAAAAGGGGCTTCAATAAGCTTCAAACATCTTGGTCATGAAGTATTTTTCCTGTTCTTTAATGAGGAAGCCTTAAAGCACTGCACATTGTAACGCTTTTTCCCCAGGCACAGTTTAGATCACTCAGTATCTGGTGCATCTGCAGCACAGCCATACTGTAAATATTCCCCAACCCCCCCCGCCATGCAGGGCTTTGCCAACAGTCCTCCTGGCAGAGAAGGCAAGGGAAAAGAGACTCTTGGTGAGGATGAGAGAATGGATGGGCCAGCAGGGTGCACAAAGCTTATTCCACTTCTATATGCCCTTCTGCAGATGTGATATGGAAAGTGAGCTTTCATCCTGAGAAGGACTTGTGTGCCTCTGGAATAGGAACCTTCTTCCCTCAAGATTCCATGCAAAGCCAAGCAGAAAGCACTGGGAAGTATGCACAGATGACTTAACACCAGACAATGTGCAGTTACTAAGGGCCAGTTCAGACAGCACAGCTTTGTTATCCATTGAAAAGCAAACCATTATAAATCTCCTGGGCCCTCCAGGCTCTCTCTGGGCACTGCAGCAGGGCTGATTCCCTCCATCTTTAACCCACCCAGCAAGAGCACTGCTTGGTACCAGTCTTTGGACATCTCCCTCAAAGCTGATTCACTGGGTTTCTCTGGCAGTTGATTCCTTTGGTGAACTGAAGTATTTCAGCCAGCCGTCTGCATCTTGTCCATGTTGAATCATAGAATCATAGAATGTTTGGGTTGGAAAGGACCTTAAGATCACCCAGTTCCAACCCCCCACCATGGGGAGAGGCACTTCACACTAGACCATGTCACCCAAGGCTCTGTCCAGCCTGGCCATGAACACTGCCAATGATGGAGCATTTACCACTCTTCTGGGCAAACTGTTCCAGTGCCTCACCACCCTCACAGTAAAGAACTTCCTCCTTATATCATATATCATGAGAACAGCTTGTTTCTGCTCTCTTAGTAACACCTCTTCATATATCAATAGCTCTCATTCCATCCTTCTTTGCCAGATGACTCTTCCTAGCTCTCTTTAGCCCTACTTAGAGATCTTACTTTGGTTACAGAATTCACATTTGCTCTAGAGAGGAATGACTAAAACGTCTCCCCAGCTTTAATGAATAATGAAACACTATCCTCGCAAAAATAATAATTAGCAATATAGCTAAAAATAAATCAATGTGCAGATCACACTCCCAAAGGCAGTAGGAAAAGCTGCAGCCACGAACATAGATGGTGCTGAAAATAGCTAAGCACTTAGGAGAAACAAAACAGAAAAGAAAGATGAGAGGAACTTAGGGATGGCAGGGTGTCTGACATCAATCCACACAGGTTGTTGAACAGAGTCCTGAGTCCACTCCATTTCCTGTCAGCCTCCCCCAAACGTTATTCATCATATTTAGGAGTTACCTGGAGTTGTCAAAAAGTTGGGTAGCTGGAGCAGGTGGGATGAGAAAGATGGAGTGGAAGGGTCCCAAACACTTTTCAGAAGTTCCCCAAGAGTTTCCATCTGGCTCCTAATGGTGAGCTTCCAGATGAAGGAAGAGAAGAGCCAAATGCATGAGGATTTATGGTGACAACCATATACTTGAGATATATCTCCCTTGTGGTGCTGGGAAAGGAAGCAATGAAGCAAGCAACAGGACTCAAGACAATGGAGTGTGCTGAACACAAGGAAAAGCACAGGCAGTATGCTGGTTTACACAGGAAAAACAGTTTGGATACTACAGGAATCAGATAGCTTTCTCCTAACACCATTAAAATACAGAGATATTTCTTTACAGGAATATATAATTCCTGCTTCTTCAGGAAGTCACAAGACTTGCCAGTCCAATTTGTTGACCCATTAACAATAAAACCCTAAGTCCTTTATAAAACACATAGTTAAGCAAATTATAGGTCTGCTTAAGTGAAGCAAAGATTATGGTATGCAAATACCCACATTATGTGGCCAGGTTATGCCATTAGTTGTATTCTACTTTTCAGATGAACCGGTCCCTCAGCCATCAAAATAGACACAAATCATGCATATTCCATTACAATGAATGATTTTAGAACTACATATTTCAGGACTATCTAAAATACTAGCCCAGGAATGTGGATTTCTTTTTCTTTCCTTTTTATTTTTCAGTAACTCTTTATTTCGTTCTCCCCAGTCAGAGATAGGAAATCATCTTGTAGAACTATCACAAACTGCATGTCACAAACACATACACATATAAACACAGTGGAGTAAGTGAGTAATATGCAAGAAACCCATTGCCTCAAGTTAGTTAGCATAACCAATTCACTAAATCCTGCTGAAATGAAAGCAGAAACAAAGCCTAGATGCAGAATATTTTCAAATAGATGAAATCCAACAGGACTCATTTGATCCCTTCCAGAAAGAACGAGTTATGAATCCACAGACACTTTCTGGGCTCTTTGAATTCAGTCACTAACTCAAGGTTTTGGGATCTACCTAAGCCTTAGTAACATCTGAGAGTACTCAGCGTAGAATTGGAGCACCTACTGGGGTTTTTAGGTAACTAACATTTTGATCTCAGTGCAAAGCAGAGGGAAAAGGTTTCTACCTGCATTTTGCTTTGGTTGCAGAAGCAATTATTTTGCAGCCTGAAGAAAATATAACACTTTCTCCCAAGATGCCTGCTTTCTAGATTGTATTCTCACAGCACTTTACAAACACTCATGAATTATTAACACTTCAGGATAGATTCCTATGCCTCAGCTTTAGTGGCTCAACATAAAACTTGATTGAAAGAAGAATTAAAGGACCAGGTTTTAAGGAACGAATGGTGGGATCTTGACAAACGCCTGCTTCCCTTAATCCTATTGAAACCAGTGTGAATTAGGCACCAAGGCTCTTTGGAAAATGGTGCTAGGCTTTTGCCAACATAAATCTGATTTGTTACGACAGTTCTGTAAATTTTGTTATACCACCCCGCCACTGTTTGGAACTAGGCTTGTAAATACCTGCTGGAAAGTAAAACAAAGGAGCTTAAAGAAGACTTAAAGTGTTAGTAGGAAATCTGGGCATTTGAAGCTTAGGAAACTCAGGGGTATAAAGGGATTATATTAAGATCTTGGTCCAGTCTTCTGCAGTTTGAAAGTTAAAATGCAGGAGGGAGAGGTTTGGTGAAGGAGAACAGAGGATCTCAGCTGACAGACACCCGTCCTACAGCACTGCCCTACCTTTGCTGCCAAATGCCTTTGTCATCCTGGCCCATGCTTCTCACAGTGTGATTTTCAGTGGCATGTTCTACATCTTTGAGTAGCTGCCTTCAGACATCTCGAGTCTGATTTGGAGCAGTGCTGAGCACTCAGAGCTGCAGCTGACAGTAATGGAGATGTTTTCAGATATGTGTGATGGAATATGAAACTCTACTCATAAAAGTCCTCTCTTCCTCAAATTCAGCACATGAAATTAGGGAGTCCTGCTGACCAAACCCCACTTTGTGCTCAGCTGCCCATCTGCAAAACTGGAGTAAAAATACACAGTTATCTCCATATGGGTGTTGCAAAGATTTACTAAGTAGTGTTAGGGATGTGCTCAGAATGACAAAAAGCCCAGGAGAAAATGAGCATTTCTGATTTCAGAGCAGAGTTTGAATAGTATTTATTGAGTGAAACCATGGGGTCACACGCTGACATTATGAGAGAACAAAATATTGAACAACTGCTCATTAAGTGAACATTGCCCATTCTGTGGCCTAAATGAGGTAGAAATCCCTGGGAAGAAAAATCAGATCTGTTCTTGTTATAAGAAGTATGTGGAAATACATTGACTAGGAGACCATGCTCATGTTGAACAAGCAACTGCGTTTCCAACACTGGCTAGTTGTTTAATACATGACTTAGCAGCCTTAGCAACTTTCTTCTAACAGTTTCTCTGTAGTCCTTTTCACACATATACTACCCTATGTTTAGCTGAAGCCTGAATCTAGTTTATAAAATCACAGCCTCATAGAATGGTTTGGATTGGAAGGGACCTTAAAACTCATTCAGTTCCAACCCCCTGCCATGGGCAGGAACACCTTCCACTGGAGCAGTAATCTGGGGCAATTCAACTTTTACCCCTGAGATCTTCCTCCCACATGAAGATACTGATGAAAAAGCAGTCCCAACATCATCAGTGTGCTGTCTGTAATATGATGTTCCTCCCTTGTAGGAGTCATGCTTCAATCACTCAGTACCCGCCTGTGGCTTCAAAGCCACAAGTTGGTCATCCTTGAATTAGGCAAGACAGGATTATCAGTGGAAAATGAAACGTTTTTCTTAGCAAAAAATAGATTAATAGAAGCTAAGTCTTATCTGGCAATTTAATGAGTGCACAATTACTGCATCAGCGAAAAGCCCCCTAAAGATTTAATCTTTAATATGTACAAAAAGCTACTGAACAGAGAACTACTTTGTTCAAAGGATCACTTATATCCTCACCTAGTTTTCAAGTAACTCAGTGGCTACCCTGGGACATCAGAGCTGGGATGGCAGAGGTGCTGCAGGCAGAAGCACAGGGCATTGGTAAAAGTGGAGCAGAGGAATGACAGAAATCCTGCCCAGCGCTTTGCTGCACTCTGTATAACTGTGTGCTGCTCCAACTGCCACTGGCAGCAAACTGACCTCCTGCTTACACCCCAGCACTTGAAACCTGTGCTTTTTAAACCCAGTGCCCATTTCCAATTCTGATGAGCTTCTCCAGGCACTTCTGTGCTGCTCACACACAAATTCCCAAGCAGCAGAATCGCTCTGTATGGTACCCTCAGAGGTACTCAGCACGCTCTGTTGTCTGCTGTGTTTGACAGCGGGAAAAGCTGAGAGGCAAGTATGCAAGAGAGAAGTTGAAAAATTACAGGTTGGGGGTATCAGCATTGATGACACTCTGTGAAGCTGAGATGCAGTGAATCATATGTGAAAGATAGAACTGAATGGGGCTGGATATGAGCAGGCAGAGGACTGAAGAGCACATTTTGCTCTCTGCAGGGAGAGGTCAAACCCAGAGAAGATAGAGAAGACACAAGCCCTGTGTTGTGGCAGTGTGCTCTTGTTCTGTAACAAAGCCAGAAGCAGGGGCTGACCAGGGGTAGGCTGAAACCCCATCTGATCTGGGAGCAGAAGGGACTACAACATCCCCACCACATCACAAATGCTAACACAAGACACACATTTCCACTACCAAACATGCATCAGGTTTGACCACACCTTCACTTTGCAATGAGATCTCTTTCTTCCCTACATTGGCAGCCTCTCCACTCCCATTCTGAAATGGCAGAGGGACAGTGTCATTCCTCCAGACCTTCTTTTTTGGCCACCTCCATGAAGTATCTCTCTGGATCACCTTGTGACCATCAACTCTGCATTAAAGAGCTAGTGGTTTAACTCCAAAGGAGCAGGCAGAAGGTCTATTAAGCTGTCATGGAGGACAATCTCAGTAGGAGGTCCTCAAAATAGGAGACAGGGTATCCTCATAAACATAGGGTTCAAGTCATAACTAACAATTAGATTTGGTGGGTTTAGAGCGTCATTCCATGCCGGGACACCTCAGAACAACAGACGTAGACACAACTCTTCTTCCATGCTTACAGAATGCTCATGACTTGCTTTATTTCCCCAAGAATTCTGAATCTCTCTACTGGGATTTCTGTATTTCCATTTCAGGCTCTGCTAAGAAAAACTCTCCCTTGAGCATATTCACTGCTTTGTGCCCTTCTGGGAGTAGTAAACTGTTTTCTGGAGGTAACTCATGAACACAGAGGCCTAGGAGGCAACATACCAGTTCAGCAGAGAACATATGGAGCAATGGTGGCAAAACTTCTCACCCATGCCTGGACAGAAAACTGTGACCTATTTTGGGCGCAGGAGATTTGAGGAAGGCAGTACAGACATTCATAGTCTCCACAATAACAACAGTGTATTCAGACTAGGAAGAAACATCTGGTGAATGACTGTGCATCACCCAAGTTCTTGCCTCTTCTCAGGCTCCCTGTTACGCTCAATCTCAAGGCCTTGACCTCTTTCTTAAGCCCCTCCTGGTCTGGAGCTTACCTTCCAGACAGACTGCTCTCCCATACACAAGCTCCCCACCTAGATGTCCTTCAAGGCATCAACCAGGAGCCTAAACTTCATGAGAACACCAAGCTCAGGACACTAGGACCTATGGTACCGTAGCCCAGCTTGCTCCCTCAGTGCCCCAGCTCAGCCCTTCCTTGGGAGAAACTCCCATGGAATCCTGTAGGCAGATGCGCTCCCACAAGCACAAAGCAACTGGCAAATAAAGCAAATGAACTATTTACATTTGTCAAGCTATTTCTTCCAGGTGAGGAGCAGGAAGGGAAGAAGACAGGAACAAACTGGTACTTTTCCTGCCATTTCTAGATTTATTCATCACGTGAATACTAGTTTAAAAGCTATTGGTTGTATGGAGAGAAAACAGGTAGAATTACTTCAGCCAATAATTCCACTTTCTTCTGCACCTCAGTTTCCTCACATACAAAGAGAGTAATAGCAAGAGTGATAGGCTTGATTTGTTAAGGATCTAAGCGGACATCTTCCAACACCAGTGACAAGTGTAGTAGTAGTAGCTTCAGTGATAAGATATTTGGCTGCTTTTTGCCCAATTCTGTTGCAACCCATTGTTCACAGGCACTAGTACAATAGAGCATGACTCGTATTACATAAAAAGCCCAACTTACAAATATCTTTCTGGGCACATGACAAAGGCTGAAGCAGAAAACTTGAAATGGAGGCTACCTCTGAAACCTTGCTTTGACTTCCTTGTGCATATGCCTTATAATAGCCTCTATCATATCTCCTTTTTATTGCAAGTATCCCTCAATACAGTTACTATAAAGGATAGACAAAGCTCACTGAGTGGGTAATGATTTGGTATTTTCCGTTATCCTAATTACAGGCACGGCAAAGTGCTTTATTTGCCACACATCATTCAAACCCATCACTGAATGCAGAATACTACTTTCTCATAGTGTTACTTGGCCATAACATGCTTCAGGAGCCTTTATGTGTGTTCTCCCAGGAAATTAGGTGGGGTTGTTATCTCTATTTTACAGGCAGTGAAATCAGACACAAAGAGGCTAAGGTCCAAATGGCCAGAGAACCCACTAATTTTTGGTCCCTAATTTGCAATGCCTCAGATTAGCATGTCCAGCTCTGTGTGCATTGAGAGCTGAGCTCCATACAATACCAGCTCTACACTTGTGCAAGTCAGACCCCAGGTGGCTCAGGCTGAGAACCCAGAAAATGAGAACACAGCAATTAGTGGCCACCCATGGAAAACCTCATTTACGTGGCTTTTTCATATCACATAGGAACTCGTGGCAAAAGGCAGGAAAAAGCCTAATTCTTCAAGGCAGCATTCAATTGCCAAAACATGAGACCATTCTTCTGGTTTTGAACAGTTCCCTGCCTAATTCAATACATAACCTTCATCACTGGCAGTAAATGAAATAGGAGACCTATAGAAAACACCTTCGTTTATGGCAAAACTCATTCAGTCCCTAAGTATATTCCGTTCTGTGTACTGAATGAGACAGAGATCCTATTGAAAAAAAAAACTACCATATACCAGTATTTGATCTTACAATTAAGGACCACATCATTATGCCTATACATGAAAAAAGATAAACTAAAAAATGGACAGGCAACCCTTTTAATTAGTTCTGTATTTTAGAGTGTTTGGCTTTGAAAACTCAATGTATGCTTAACAAAAGTGTTCAATCTCTTTTAAAAACATCAACTAAAAAGGAAGAAAATAGGAAATTTTATCATTTGGAATCAAAATGGCATTCTCTTTCCTTATATTACAAAGGCACAATTGTTGTTTATTAAATGGCATTAAACTCTTTCCACTCAAAAAGCTTTATTCCTCTGATCTCAACAGATACACTCAAATAACAAATTAAAACCCCACAGTGTCGATTTGAAGAAGACCCCTACCAAGGAAATTCTTCTCTAAACAGGAAAAGCTCAGCAAAATTTGAGTCAGTTGAAAAGATTGCCTTTGACTATTACAAGTTATCTCATCCACCAAAAGTTGGGTAATCCTTACTATGTAGGCAGGGTGTCTTGTTCCCCCTTTTGTGTTGTGTAAAGGCTTTGGAATAACCAAACAAAAGATATCTTCCTGAGAGCTGTATGGACTCAGTACATGAAAATGGAAGATACCACGGGTCAGCTTTAGTTCTTCTATATTCTGATGCAGCAATAGCTCTTCTGCTGTATGAAAATATATCCAGTGAAGGTGAATATTATATCCCAGCATGTTTTATTCAAGTATTCCCAGCAACCGCTGGGACGCATCATAATGGGACCAGAGGGGATTAAGCACTGAAGGTGAGTGCTGGTAGGGGTACAGCACTCCAGTTGGGAATTTCTGAGTGACTGCCATGTAAATGCTTTGAGACAGTTCCTGTGAGGCAGCTGGAAGAAATCACCAACTCATAAATCCCTTGTAATAATTCTCTCCTGAGTATGATGATAAAGGAACCTCAGTGTGGAGTTCCAGCAGATGTCCGTGTTCAGAAGATGGATGTTGGAGTTAAGTGTAGGAAGAAGGTGAGATGCCTTGCAGAAACCATAGTCTTAAGTCCACTAGAAAGTATGGAGAGAACTCGGCACCCCTGCATCACAATACACCAAATAAATGCCTTTTGAACCTGCCTACACCAAAAACGGAGCAACATCTAAACTCTTTGGGTTTAGGCATCTTGTTCTGGTTATCGAAGAGGCATCTTTTGTTCTGGACTCCAAGGCCTAAATCCCTGCCCAGAAGGATACAACTGTAGTTCGTCTCTGACAGCATGCAGTAGACAGTTACTTACCTAGTATCTCAGTGGAGGGACTAGTTTCCCTGAATTACGGCAGATGCTCTCTCTTGTATCTGATAAGATCTCAAGTCTCAGTTTCCTCCCACAGAAGACTAGAGTAAGCTGCTCCTAGCTTTTTCTGCTTAAGCTCTTATGTTTTTTTCATGGAAGAATTAAATAAGCACGAAGCTTATTAAGAGAGAGCACAGAAGTAAATATAGCTTTGTAGCATACTGCTTAAGTACTCATCTTCAAGAGGGCAGATTGGATCCAGTTCCTGCTTCAGTGAATTTTTGATATTAATCATACAAAATAGTGTTGAGAGAGTACAAGAGACCATTTAGTCCACCCTCTGCTCCAGAAGTACATCCTACAGCCCTGCAGTGACTGAAGATGCTATAGTTTTCTCAGATAGATAATCTATTCCAATGCTATCACAATCCTTTTGGACCCTTCCTCAGTTCTAGTCTGAATCAATCTGACATCCCATTAAAGACCATTACTTGTTTAATCCACCCTGGGCAGGAAGAACAGATTATTCCCGTTTTCTTGCAGTTGCCACACTAGCATCCTGACCCCTCTCCATCTTATTCTTTTTAGGTTAAGCAACCCTAATTAGTTCAGTCTTTCCCTTGACCTCCAGCAATTCTTACTATCCCAGTCTCCACTCTGTCTCACTGGACTACACTTCTTTAGAGTACAGCACAAGACTAAGGCATGACATCCAGTTCAAGACTAAGGCATGCCATTTCAGCTGAGACTTACATGTGCTCATCAGAGCTGAAGGCTTATCACCTGTGTCTTACAGGGTATAATCCCATTTGCACAACAAATGTAAGAGGACATTTTCCATTTTGACATTAGAATGATGTTCTAGACCAACACTGAACTTGTGGTCCCCTAGAGACTGTCTCCCTTTCCAAAAGATAGTTAGTTGACCTCTTGGCTCCAACTTATTAACCATTCCCATGGAGCGCACCTGACATTTGCTCTGATGCTGTTCAAACCAGGTCCTTGGTTTGACAAGTTTGTCTCGAATTCCAGTAATTTCCATCAACCTGTTTGTGCCACCTGCAGATTTTAGAAAACACTTTCTCTAGACAGTCATCAGGTTGAAACTAAAACATAAAGTACAACACATTTAATGGAAACATGAAACACCAACAGGCCACAGCCCAAACTCGTGCAATCCGCTCGACAGATCTGTTTCAGCAGAAAATCATTGAGTAGGATTATCTACCCCAGTTCTGCATCAATGCTGTAATGTTTTCCTTTGGACCGTGTTTCTTTGGTGCAGTTATGATAAAAGCCTCTGAGATAATGTCAAAATCCTTACAAATGACAAGGTATGACAACTACTTCCCCTGTACCCACAAGGCTCATTATAGAAGAAAGCTAAATTAGCTTGACATGATCTATTCTTGACAGATCTGTGCTGGTTCCTAATAATCTCCTTTATTTGATTATTTCCACCATTTTTTTTTTTCCAGAAGTGAAGTATTCTGCAATTTCTTATCTTCTCCTTGTTCTTTTTCAGCCTCTTGACACCTCATCCAGCCCTCATGATTCTTCAAAGCATTCAAAGCTCATGGTTCAGAGATTGCTTCCATAAGTTTTGTAAACAAGCTAGGATGATTTGAAACAACCATGTTCCACCATCAGTACATCATGACTTGTTCTGCCCTTTTCCCAGATCCTGACCTTCCTCCTTCGTGGTTCCTATTAATTGTTTTTTAGGGGTAAAGATATATATATATATGTATTCACCACATATCTGGGTAAATACTTTAATCAGAGTGTTTCCAGACAAAAGGAAGCTAGTACATTCCCTTCCTCTTGGATGCATTCTGTGCAGACACTTGACCTGTGTGCTGTGACAAACTCACCCATTTTGGCTGTGCAGGGAAAGCAACTGGAAGAACACTTGGTTTATGGATCCCATGGTAGCTTAGCTGTTTAGGAGGTCTTGAGCTGGTCATTGCCTGTAAACCAACCTAAGGATCACCTAGGCATGCCAGTAAGCAGCCTTTAAATGTTTAGGGGACTTCAGAGATGACTTTAGGCACCTCCACAGTTAGAAAGGAAGGAAGTTTCAAGGCCGGGTTGGACACAGCCTTGGTTGGCATGGTGTAGTGGGAGGTGTCCCTGCCCATGGCAGGGGGGCTGGAACTAGATGATCCTAAAGTCCTTTCCAACCCTAACTATTCTATGATTCTATTCTAAGTTCTACAGCTTATGATAGACACCTCTAAGAAGGTGGCTCAACTTCCAACAATCCTTTATTCCTCAGTTCAGAACCATGGTAAAATATTGCAATAAGTTTCAGATTCCTCGTCAGTCACACCTTAATTAAAAAGTCATGGAATTCTGCAAGATAAGGCACTCTCTTACGGTAGCTCTTCCTGAACTGTGGAATCGCGAGAGCAAAGACCAAAAGGAAGAATTAACTGAACTTTTAAAGGATGATTTGTTAAAAATTCCTATAAACCATTAGGGCTCATTTTGCATTAATTTGTCTATTCTTTTGTCTTCCAGAGTCTTGTACACTAGCATCATAATGGAGGGTTCTTTTTGCTGCATATGTAGTTTTACCAAGAGGGAGCTTGAGGTATTGATTCACATATTAACTTTGTTAACTATCCTCTGGAAGTTATCCACTTTCCATTTACCTCATGGAGCTCTCAGCTTCAGTTCTTCAGTTATTGGGAGTGGGGATCATTTTCCCTTGCTCCATTTGTCCTTTCTTCAGAATTTAATCTCTTTCAGTTGCTATTCTGACTGGAGTTTAAGGAAAGGCCATTTGCAAGATCCTGTGCTTTAGGTGGGACTGGCTGCATCCTTATCATGCTTTTGACTGCAATTTTAATGGCAAACATCAAACACCAACTGCGAGTGTTTGTCCTCAAGATCTGTGTAGGGCTTGATGTTTTTCCAGGTCTTACATGGGAAATGTAAGGATTAAAACCACTGGTCTTCTTCTTTGATCATGCAAAGTGTCTATTCTGACAGATCCCAACTTAGCCTGTACAATCCAGGTCTTTGCAGCCCAATTACTGCAACATAACAAGCTAGGAATGAAAGTGTTAACCATAAGAAAGGTGCCCCCAGTTCTGTGGAACAGAAGCACCATTTCAGTGTAGCTCTCCAACCTACAGTGAAGTGTCCCTCCTGAGCATCCCTCCTTTTGGCCCAGCTTCTAACAGCCCCTTTGCCTTAGTTCCCCATTATTTATAAATCCACCACTGAATATCTTACTCCTAAAGTAGACAAAAGAAAGGATGACACAAGGAGAATAGAAAACCATTGCGCTGGTTTCAACTTGGACCAATATAAATGGCTGGCATCTTGTGCAAAAGAGCAAAGCATGGCACCATGCTGCCTCAACCTGCCTGCCCTTGAGTACTTAACATTGTAGATTTATAAGGTCATTGGATACTATTAATAAAAGAAATGGATTAGACACCATTCAATAGTCTGACGAACCGCATGCCAATTGATAATAGTCTTAACAATTACAAGAGTAATTGAAACTATAAATTAGACCTCACCCATTGTTAGAAACCACCCCCATTCATAAAAACGCCCTGAAATTCCCGAGATCACAATTTCACTCCCAGGCAATTATGGGAAGAGTAGAATAAAGCTAGCTTCAGAGCTAGGTTCCCATCCAAACACACTCCCCTGCATCCCTAAATTTTCAGGGCATGCAAACCAAGTGAGAAGGATTCTTTTAGAGCCCATTAGCTTTACTAATCCCCAGCCCTTACAGAAAGGTATACTCCTACCAAGAGAATGCTTAAATATTGTGAGATGTCACAGCTCTCTACAAATAGATGTATGCTGGGATTATGGCTGGAATTAATTCAAGAAATTTCAGAAGATGAGTAATGAATGGGACTGACATTTATTGGTTAGAATTCAAATGAATATAAGTACATCCTGGCTCCCCTTTCAAGGCATTGAAGCCAACCAACCCCAGTGGGAGCTCATGACATCCTCTATTGGACCAACAAAATGGCTGGAGTACAATCTGCCACCCAACAGTGGCATTAGTAGCCAAGGGACAAGCCCAGAAGAAATGAAGCCTCAAGAAAGCAGGAATGGTGATACTAGTCTGTACCACATCCATTGCTCCTACAGCAGCCATACTTTTCTCCAGCTGGGGCTGGGCAACCTTTTACCTTTGCTAACAGCTGTAGGTGATAGGTGAAGATGCACCACTTTGCTGTCTCAGTCAATAGGCGCACATCTGCAACAGCTGCCCAAGTGGAGGAGAACCGGGGAAGCCACAAAAGCAACTGGAAGCACAAAGGAAGAACCCATATAGTTTTCCAGCTTCCCTTCTGACACCAGTGCCAGGAAAGGTGAAAGAAGACCCCGGTGGTAGTGGCTGATGCTGCCAGCAGGAGTCCCCCAAGAAGCACAGCCCAAAAGAGGGCTGGTACCCTCCTGGACGACAGAAGCAGCAGGACTGCGTGGTCAAGGGAGCAGGAGGAAGGCAAGGAGCAGAACAGATAGGCAAAGGAGATAAGTAATAAGCAGAGACAGCAGGATCAGCATAACTCCAAAAGTCCAAATACCTTTTGTCATAGTAAAAACAAATCACCATTTTCATTACAATCCATACACATCCTGTAGGTCGCTACAGGCTGGGTTGTTATGATGGTAGAGGAGAAGTTAGCAAACTGGTGAATAGCAGGGAGAAAACTGAAGTTGTAGACCTTCTCTCAGGCTCGGGCCCATAGTAATAAAGGCTAGGTCTGGGAAGAAAATCAATGTTTTCTGTTAAAGGAACTCAAGTGGCTAATAAACATCCCAGCACTGCAGGAGTGACTGAGGATGGATAAAGCAATGCTTCGCTTTTCTAAAGCACCTCTCACCTGAGGGCACATGAATCCTTTTTTTCCTTTCACACACTTTTAGACTCCAAATTGAAGCAGCATCTTGTAGAGGCAGCCATGACAGGCAGAGAAACTGTGCTTAGTTCAAGTCAGAAAGCAGGTTAATAGCATTGCTAAGAAGAGAAACTAGCTCTCTTGAAAACAATTCCTGTCTACTAAGTGCTGGCAACCATGAAAAGCCATGGAGTTTTACACACACTCCCGGCAGGTGATAGAGAGAGCCCTAAGGAAACATAAACACCTTCTCCACATGAGGCTATCAGAGCTCTGAGGTTACATGTCACCTCCTGGTGTGCTCAGGAGATTCTCAGAATTATAGAGTAAATGAATGTGGATGGATTCCAGACTTTGGTTTTGGACTTCAGATGCTGAAAGGTGTTTCAATCACATACCTGCTCTGGAATTCCCACAGCAAGGTATTCTAGCATGTCCACCAGCAAGGCATGTGCAGCTTCCACTGGGCCTTTCTGGATGATCGAGTCTCCTATGGGCTACTATTGGGCTATGGTTGCTGCCTTACAGGTGGACACTGGGCCTTCAAAATGCAGATGCAGCCAGGTATGGACTGCTGCCCAATCTATCTCTTAAGACTTGTCAGACTCGTGGCAAACGGGGGAGTCACATAGTGACTTCCAACAGGCATCAACATAGAGATCTGCCACCAAAAGGGTTTACCATCCTCATGTCATTAGCCTGGAACTGTCATCAGAGTTATTGTTCATTCTCAAATCCAAGTAAAGCCCTCCTTTTGTAGGGAGGAAGCCCAAAGCAATGGAAGAGATGTTAGTCATTTACGTGCAGGAGGAGGGGACATCAGGAGAGTGGTAGAGAGGGAAGTCCATGCAACTCATGGTATGAACAAGTGGTAGGCAGTAATGCAGCATCAGCCTACTGGGAGCATGCAGAGGACTCAAGTTATATATGTGTGGTGCTTCTGCTTCATAGTATCTCAGCCAGAAGCAGAGGCAAACTTCAGACTATGCCTCCTGGTTTACCTGTTAAAACACCAGTCCATCAGCATATACATGCCTGCTTGGTACAGAGTAGGCAAGGCCCCCTCACACCCTCACATGTCTTCAGCACGTGGAGCAGATGGGGGTCATTGAGAGGAGCACATGCCTTCAGCAGGAATACACATCCCACATGTACGTCATGTAAGACCATCAGCCTCTTTCCATCTTGCAGTGGGCAAAGGGCCTAGTTTACCTCCCCACTAGCACAAGAAGACCTTGCAACTTGGTAGCTGCCAGCAGTGGGGAATTCCTGCTCTGGGAAAAGGGAAGACGGAAATATGGCTACAAGATCCTGGGGATGCATCACAGCTGGCCTGAAATGAGAGAGGGCTTGAGGTGAAACCTCTTTAAGCTTTCTCCTTTTGTCAGTCAAAGCCACATGTCTGGAGGATGGGTCCCTCTCATCCCTCATCCCCAAGCAAAGCCCATCCTCTCATGTATGGGCATGAGCAGAACCTGGAGCGAGAGCCCATTTTCTTATCCTGAGGCAAAAGCAGCTCTGAGATCATTTGGCCACCCTCAGCATTGTGCCAGGACAAGCCCTCAGGCAATACATGTAGGTTCCCTGGGCTGCACATGGTACCCAGCATCCAGATTCAACGCATCCCTCTCAGCCGGGATGCCTCTACTTACTAGTGAGTGCTGCCTGAAGGAGTTTTTTTGCTGGGACTCTCATTCGGGACCAAGTGGCAATAAGCAATTTTGATCATCAGACTGGTTTCTTTCCCACAAAGCATTACCATTGTCCTCCTCCCCCTGGAAACTCTGCCTGCAATTAGTTCTCTAGGAGGGGGCTTGTCTGTGCCATTAAGAACAGCTACGTTATGCGATCTAGGAGAAATCAATGTCTAATAGTCTGCAAAGGCAGCAGAGGAGGAGGATGGGGCAATGGGTGTTTCCCTGGAGACATCGTTCTAAGGAGAAACCCCAAGGGTATGGCCGCAGGAAGAGGACTAGCAAGGACCTGGAGTAATTATATGTCCATGCAGCAGCAATTGCTTACTGGAAGAAGCACAAAAAGTGCTGGTGCCTTTCGGAAAGGCGGAGGCAGTGGTGAGGCTCTCCCGAGGTGCAGATGAAGTGCCTCAGCCCTCCAGTCAATGGTCTGCGGTGATTTACACCAGGCTGGCAAGTGGAGGGAGGAGGGGCGTGGATGAACACCTTCCCTTTAAAATACCCCTTTTTCCTCTCTCCGTGTTTAAAGGCAAGAGCACGGCTCGCAAGTTTTGAAGCACCTGGATTGTGCAGCATAAAGAAGTTACTCTAAATGAGGTCTGAGACCTTTTAATATCCTGAGGTGAGGAAAACCTTTAACTCTGCGTGCATCTTCCCCTTCTCTCATTTCTTCCATTTCCTCCTTCCTGCACATCTCTGCAGTTCCTGGAATGACAAGACACCTCACTGGCTGCCTGTAATCGCTACAATAGTTCCCTAATGCTTTCTCCTCCTTCTCTGATTGCATTAAACCACATCTTTGGAGGTACAGCCCTGTTTATTCATGCTGCTCGTGTGGAAAGGGAAAGAAATGCAGACTGCCTCTTCCCCTGCTTTGATTTGATGGGTGTGGCAGGTTCAAACCTTTGCAGCCGCTGGCTCTCCATCGCTGGGGTGAGGAGGAGAGGATGGAGCAGGAGGGAAGCCGTCGGATATGGCTGGTGATGAATGAGACTCATCTCACCCACAAGTGGGAAACCTGCTTGCGGGTTATTGTTTAATCACTCATGCAATCCAATACTGAGCACATACCCCATAACGTCCATCTGTTCTAGTATGCGGTGCATGCAACACTTGCATCTCTAGCCACCTATCTGACGACCCAGCCCTGCATATTACTGACTGCATCTCTCACTGCCAGCACAAGCTAAACCCAATTCTGACCCAGCCTTTCGGTTCTGCTGCCTTTTAGCTGAGCATTTTGTGGGTACGGATTCAGAGCTGAAATCAGCTGTAGGCACAAATGACACCCCCAAGCTATCTACGTCTCTCATGGGTGGGCACAGTTACTTCATTCTTCACGTTGGCACCTCACCCACAAGAAAGAATAATCCGCAAGGTATTGAGAGTGTGAACGCATCTCTCTTTGAGGGGTGGGAGGACAGACACACACAGCACACCTAGACACCAACATGAATAGGTTCTTTCCACACCCCAGCCTGCAATTACCACATTTTGCTGTTTAGCTGCCAGAAAGGCGGGACACCAGGGGCTTCCCTGCAAAATAATTTGAGGAGATCTGTCTTTATTTAGGGAAGGAAATTCCTGCCTGTGCTCAAGAGCCCATTCTATCTTTTTCTCTCTGTGAAAGGTCTGGGTGGGGACAGAGAAAGAGCCCAAGCTGAAAACCAAGGTCCTTTTTTCCTCTCCAAATTCAAGCTTCCTCTGGAATACCCCCAGCTTTGCAGAGCAAACCGCTACACAGCCAGCTTGGTGATTGTGCTGTGTGTTCAGGTATAGGAGCAGGCGTTGGGGCTCTGAGCCCGAGCAGCACCCACCAGATATGCATGGGCTGGCACGCTCAGGTTGCATGGCTGCAGTAAGGATCAGGAAGCATGTGTGAACCAGTGCCTGTGTGCTTGTGCACGTATGTGTGGTAAGGATGCGAGCGAGGGGGGATGTGTGCTGCACATGCACACGCAAAGGGGTGTGTACCATGCGGTGGATTAACGTGTGGAGTGGGAAGAGAGTGCGACCAAGAGACCCGCATGCCATGCAGTTCTACATGTGTCAGAATACAAAACGACAGAGTAAACCCCACGAGGGTGTAAAGAACAGACTCAGGATGCAATGCCCAACCTGTGCTGTTATGGGCTACATCATCCCCCTTTCCCAACAGCTCTGACTCTGAAGCATCCCAGAGCTACCTACTTGGTTTTAAAATGTGCCGTGCACTTCCACCCACCGCTCTGTCACTGCCTCCCTGTCTGCCTTTCCTTCTCCTCCTCTGCTCTTTCATCCCATATCTGCCAACGGAACGTGCTTTGCTGGCTGGCTGCAACGTGTTCCCCCCCCATCCTCCAGCCATCCCCACCTCCCTCCTGATTTTGTGAGCGTATCGTTAATTGTAAAGCATTTGAAAGACCTGCATGGGGAGGGGGGGGAACAGAGGATGACGCAGGAGCTCATTCCATCCTGTTCACCTGCCCCTCCCCAGTATTGTACAGGATCGCTCCTTCGTTTGCTAACACACGCGTCTCCATTCAGAAACACACTTTAACCTGGGGTTTCTTGCAACGGGGTGCTGCTCTACTGGAGTTACTCTCATCTGTATTAGGCTATTGCTCCACCATACTGCAGTGCTATATTTTAAGAGATACGCACATGTATACACATAGAAAGTAACCAGTATGGTGTTGAACCTAAGTTTTGCGCTCAGAACAAGAATCAAAGCTCCTTAGCACTATCTACAGATCTGCAATCTGGGGAAGTTGCCAAAATGCCTTACAAAGATAATCCTGCCTCAAAGTTCCAAGTGCATAAATCCAGTATCCTCCCAAGGAAGTCCAAGAGGTTCAGCCAAAACAGGCTCTCTTAATCAGAAGTAGGTTTGGGGCTTCACACAGAATAAAAGGGGGAAGGGTGAAGGGGGAACGATCCAAGCAGCTTTTCATCAATTTCATTACCATTTTGTGGCACTGAGCACTAGCCACCACCCAATCCCGTCATCACCCCAATTCCCTTACAGCAAAAGCCAGGTGGTACCATTAAAGAGAATGAACTGGTTTCCAACAGGTTCACACCAGAGCTGCTCTTATCCCACCCGAGTTCGGAGCTAACAGAGGCGTGGTCCTCTGTCTCTTTACCAGCTGGTGCACAGTTGTCTAACTGGTTGTACTATGAAGGGTATGGCAAAGAGGGTGACTCTCCCCCTCCCCTGGCTAATGCTTTTGTTAGGAACTAATTGCATTCTTCACTATAGCATAGGTTGGAAAAGAAAGCTTCAGGTTAATTCTTGCTCGGATTGTTGTAACACAAAAACAGGAATGCACCTGTGCTGCGAGCACATGCCCATAAAGCATCTCCCATTCATGGGAGCCAGGAGCAATAGCGAGTGTGCTGACCAGCGCTCACTGGGCATCCTTTCCTTTTTTTTTGGCATAAGATGAAGAATTGCTTCCTTTATCTCCAAGGTACAGCCAGATCTCATCACGTTTCCTGCCAGCCGCACACCCCCCACCCCAGCATCCACACCCTCAGAACCCACAGACAGAAAATCTCAGGCGATACAAGTGCCTACTATTCAAAAATAAGAAGAAGAATAGAGGGGAGACCCTGGTAGCTCCCCAAATGTGGACGCAGGCCACCCCCCTTCCCCACATCACCAGCCCCGAACAGGCAAAACAGTCACGTTGCAGGGTGTGAAAAGAGCCTTCAGTCGCAAGATGCTGAAGGATCGCAGAAGAGACGCCTGTCTGCTGAAAGGAGCTGAAATTTCCTCCCCCAGCCCTTACCCCAGCCCCTGCCCCAGCCCCTCGCATGCTCAGGCAGCCACACGCCCCACGGACAACCCGGAGATGTCTTAAGAAACACACAAAAAGGAATCTTGGTCTCTACCTGTTTTGTTCTTCTCATACAGCACAGCATGATCGTATTGTCCCCTTCCTTCCTTCTTCTTCCTTCCTTCTCCTCTCTCCTTTTCCTCTTCTGCCTCTTATCTCTCCCCCCCACCCTCTCCGCTCCCTCCCTCCCTCCCTCTCTCTGTCTCTCCTCTCTCTCGCTTACACACACATACACTCACACACACACCAGGGCAGTTAGCGGCAACTGTAAGGTCCACAGCTATTGCTCATCACACATGCACACGCTGCCTCCCTCCCTCCTTCCCTCCCTCCCTTCCCAGAATTGTTCCAGCTCTCCCTGACTCGTCACCTCCCCACCCCACCCCCACCTCACCATCACCCCCCCTCCAAAGTCCCTTGCCAGCCTCATGAATAATTAAAACCTCCAATCTGGACCCAATTACCCAACGACTTCCCCACCGCACAGAGAGGGGACACTGCGGGCTGCGGGGGGGGGATGACGGGGAGGGGGGGGTGACTGGGACACGCAGAGTGAGGTGGGGACCCAGGCAGGCTCCTCACACACAGGCAAACACACACATACCCCGGAGCACATGGCCCCTGCTATGAGTATGGGGTTTGTGCATGGAGGGTGATGGATGGGCACGGGGGGAGAAGAGGGACCGGGGGGGTATGTAGCATGCACAGGTGACTGCGTGCTGTAGGTGGGAGCTGCAGGCTAAATGGGAATCAGGGAATATGTTAAAATGGCTGTGGAAAAGTCCCCCTCCCCCTCCCTGGCACGCTCACAAACATATATGTAGGTGTTGTCTTCTCCGTACGTGAAGGGTTGGGAGACCTTATAGCAGTCCTCAATACCTAAAAGGCACCTGCAAGAAAGCTGGAGAGGGACTTTTCACATAGGCAGGTAGTGATTGGAGGAGGGGGAATGGGTTTAAGCCAAAAGAGGGGAGATTTAGATTAAATATTAAGAAGATATTCTTCCCTGTGTGGGTGCTGAGGCACTGGCCAAGCTGCCCAGAGAAGCTGTGGCTGCCCCATCCCTGCCCATGTTCAAGGCTAGGTTGGACAGGGCTTGGAGCAACCTGGTCTAGTGGAAGGTCTCCCTGCCTGTGGCAGGGGGTTGGAACTGGATGAGCCAACCCATGTCATTCTCTGATTCTGTGAAAGCATAAACCCTGTATGGTAAAGTCATGACAACTTTGCCCCTTGTTCCCACAGTCCATCCTATAGACCCTTCCACAGACAGCAACCATGATACTCCTACAAAAGAGCTTATTTGCTCATAATTGCTTCAAAAGCTACAGAAATCATCCCTTTCCCTTCTGGAGAGATCTCAATTAATTTCAGAGTCGCAGTAATTTCTATATCTATTGATCACTGCCTGCAAATTGCTGTAACCTAGTATGAGGAAGACGTGTCAATGCTCCCAACCACCCCCCATGTATGGGGGAAACAGAACTGGGTGGGTTTCCATGCAAAGAAGGGCCCGAGTGAACACTGATGCTCACGCACACAACCAAGCACATGTCTTGAAAGTTATAACAGTGTTTTCTCAGAATATATATATATGAGCAGGATAGCTATCTCTGTCACTGTGAGAACATATTCCAAGGCAGGAGTTAAACCAAAGTATGACAATGTTGAACATGTTAAAAATATAAAGAGACTGCTGGATTTTTAGGATTTAATATACCAGAATTCAAATGTAGCTTATTTTATTCACTGCGTCTGGGAGGCACAGTCAGATGCTGTTATCTTTTTTAGCACTAATTTCACTACATCAACTTTGCTGCCACACCATGGAGTTACTTCTAATACATTTTTAATGCAAAACTGCCCTCAAAAGAGCAAAATTAAATGTCATAGGTTATTATTAAGGCATTTGCTCTTTAAGTATCTCCATTTGTACATTATTAACACAACTATTCACGCACATGTGCACGCTTACACAAATAAACGCGTACATATATAGCTACAGTTTCTGGAATACCCCTCAGCACAGACTCCTCCATAATCATATTCAGTTGCTATGACATCATTGCAGTTCCCAGTACCCCATATCTTTTTAAGCAGCATTTCAAAGAGGATCTAGCTAGCTATCTGCAGCTGTTTGCAATTTAAGGGATATACCTCTTAGGGTCAAGCAGGTATCAGCGATAGTCTCGGTTCTGCAGCCTAGAAAAGAGAAATAATGCTATGATAATGATATTCATAGAAGATACTAAACTGGGAAGAGTTACAAACAGCTGACACAAAGCAGACCAAAGGATTAAATAACAAAAATCAGATTCAGCTTTCAGAGAAAAAGAAGGCAAACTATGCGATCATAAAAGAAGATGGGTAAGAAGTGAAGCAGCAGATAGCAATGGGCATGAAATCTGAGGAAGAGGTGTCTGTGGAATACATCACTGCTGACAGCACCATGCCAAGGCACAGTGGAGCAGTGCAATGGTGTTTTGGAATATGTCTATGAGACTTAGGACCCTCTGCTCCTGCCCCAGGGGCTCATCTCCATGATGAAGCTGGTGTGGCATGAGCTTGTGGGCACTTGCTAACCCACAACAACCGTTCCCATGCCCTTGGGAGATGGGACTCCTCTGGTCAAACATGTATGCACCCATCTGAAAGCATCACTCTGGGCTCCCTTTGGTGACAACAAATTGAAATGGGAACTCTGAGGGTGTGATTCAGCTTATCCTAAAGCAGAAGCCTAAACTAGGTCAGACGAATCACACTTCAGAAGTGTTTCAGAAGCTTGTTTTCTTCTCGCTGACAAGGCCTTTTTTAGGGAACCTCCCAGCTGTAGGGAGCCCTGCTGAGGAAAGCCTTCCCACCCTCAGTGCTTCCCAGACACCCACCAGAGGAGGAGCAGCAAAGGGCTGTGTCGGTGCATCCAGCTATGGTCAAGCCACCTTCCTGCACACACTGGGGCGGTTGCTCACCACCTTCAGGCAGAGCCAAAGGCAGCACCACATCTCTTCTGCTCAGCCCCATGGGCACCCTATGCTTTAGCTTATTGCAAATCACTTTTGTCATATAGACAAAACATCCTTAATAGGTTTTCCATGCACACAGAGTTCATGGTGAGTGGCCACTGCAGAGTCATATCTGAGTTTCCTCAGAATTAATCTTATATGAAAGAGTCATAAGCTAAGATACAAGTTTTCAGGGCGTATCAGCTCCTAATACCCCTTTCTTTCAAAACAGTATATTTAAAAGCTGGAATTTAAATTATTTAGCCAACTATGTGGTTCTGAAAACCATATCCCATCATCCCTTGCCCTGACATTTTGGTTATGTTATCACTTCAACCTGTAAGGTAAATTATCAGGTAACATGGAAGGAAAAAAGGACAAGTCCACAGCAATGAAAAGGCTGAAGGGAAAGAGAGGGAATTAGGCACAAATTTCAGCCAGGGAATTAATGAACATCACAAGCAAAACTCAAGGGCAGGAAAGGAGGGGAATCTCCATTTCCTCAAGTCACCAAGTCAGGATGGCATGCTTTCATCCAAGCAACACTTTTGTCTCTCTACTGCATTGCCAATACAGGCTCATCCAGCTCTTCTTCAGAGTTTCTTTGTAACACTGCATCATGCAATGTAGACATGCCCCAAAAAGTCCCTTTGACCTTGGCTTTTGCATCTACACAAACAAAAGGAAGAGGTATTCTGAAGAACAACATGAATGGGGAGCTTGGGAAGGGGGCTTGAAGGAGAGGGTGAACAATGACCACAGATTTTAAAGGCTTCAACTCTGAGACTTGACTAAATGACAGCTAAGGAGGTGGACAAGTGTGGTAGAGCCATAAACTTCAAGAAGGAAAAAAGACATTTGGAGTGATATACAGCACACTGTTTGGTGCATGCTGCATGTTCCTTCGCTGTGACGGAGAGTATGGTTTGTAATTATCCAGAGGAGTCCTTTAATTCAAAGCATATCTTTGATTCAAAAGGGTCCAGATCATTTCAAAGTAAAGAGAAGTATCAGTGGTTGTTACAGAACAGGGTGAGTAGACTGAGAAACACAAAGCAATGCTTATTCCCTGTCCAGTTCTTCTGCAAGTTTTAGCAGTGCCTGAAGTTGCCCCAGCAGCTCAAGGCCCACACTGGCTGAAGGAAAAAGCATCTTCAGCCCAGCTGCTAATTGAGGTTCAACAGTAATACATTAGACCTGGGTTTGAAGAATCACCTAGTTTCAACCTGCTCCTGGGCCTGTAATCAGGCTGATTGCCTGGGCAGATGAAGTTAAATAAAGGAGGAGGCAGATAGTTTGCCTATAAGAGCTGTCCCAGTGGTAAGATGCTAAAGTGAAGAGGCGTCTCTTCGAGAGTACTGTGAAAGTCCCGCTACTAGGGATATTTAAAGCTCCAGTAAAAACAGCTTGGAAGTGAATGACTTGCCTTCAATGGGAGAGAGACTGGGTTTTCTCTGTATTTGTATTTTACACATATAGTGGTAGTCTCATCTTTTGTTAGCCAACTTTCATTCAGAAGGGAAAAAAGCCAATTTTATAAGGATTTTTTAGGATCCTCATTTGAATAGACATTCCTGAAAATCCCACTGGTGGTCCACTTGCAGTTTTAGTTTCCTCAAGTAGTTTTGCAGCTCCGGACTTGTTTGGCCTCACTTTCAGTCATTTATGGCTTAATGGCACAAAACAGTGCAGTCAACACTAGGACCAAACTCCCATCCTAAATGATTTAGACATAGCCATGGATCTCCTCAGAGGAGCACCCGTTTTCCAGTGTAAGGACCTCTTATGTCAATTTACCTTGGAATTCAGTTGATCCTAAATTATTAATAACAGCAAATGAGAGCCTGGTTTCTTTTGACCTGAGACTGTCAGTATGTCACAGGCTGAAATAAGTGATTTTAAAGCCATGAGTTTCAAAAGCCACAATGCCATTTACTCTTGCAGAGAAGTGTTCAGAAGTTGCCAACACTGGAACACTCTAACTCACTCAGTGCCTTTAATGACTGCTCAGTTGCTCATCCTCCAAGACACTGAACACACATGACATTAGTACTTGTTGTCATTGTGCTAATCCAAGAGAGATGCACAAGTGCTCTGCATTTATTCCCTGTGACTTCCATTTCCCTCCCCATGATGGCAAAGCTCGGCTCACAGCACCTGACTTTACAATAGGAAATATAATAAGAATGGTCTCAATAATTTCCCTGTTCTCATCATTCTTATTAAAACCATGGTTTCTGTACATTGTGTGGCTCATACAAACTGGAATTTCTAGGCGGGAGCAAAGGTAGAAGGATTTTTAACATGCACAAAGTACGCTCCATACAACCCCCAGGTCAATGTTAATTATTATTAAGCTTCAGGATCATCACAAATGCAAACACAACAGTTCAATTCCGGCACAGCTTAGTGCTGAAGACCATAACTCTTCAATAAAATGAAATCCCATCTGCTTGTCTATCAAAAAAGCAAAATGTCAGCACAGAAAGCAGTCGACCTCTTAGCTACTATTCTCAGTGTAGTTATGCCCTGCCATGAGGGAATGTGATACTTCAAAAGCCAAACCAAATAGGAGACAGGATGACCCAGCGAGCCCATTCCTTCTCCAGGAACCCTTCAGCATGTGCTGTTGGGTATATGCAGCAGTCCCTTTTGCTGTAGCATAGGGTAGCAAAGCAAGCATTGAACCAGGAGCTCAGCATGGGCCACTTTACCCTGCTTCTAAGGCTGGCTCCATCATTCACTAAGTCCTGCAGTGCTGTGACATGCTGCTGTCAGCATTCAGATTCACCACCTTGCAGTGCCACATGGGGGATGTCCATGCTGCAGGGTGTGATGAAGACAAACACTAAGGTACGCGTCCTACACATTAACTTCAGAGCATAACTGGAGAAGAGACCATCTCAATGCTGTTTCGCTCCCCTCCTGGCTTCTTCAGGGATAGAAACATAGAATCATAGAACAGTTAGGGTTGGAAAGGACTTCAAGATCATCCAGTTCCAACCCCCCTGCTACGGGCAGGGACAACTCCCACTAAACCATGCCATCCAAGGTTACATCAATTGCCATTTCCATAAACTGCAATGCAGAACATGGGAGTTGCCCAGTAATACAAGTATGACGACGTGACAGTATTATGATGTGACGTCACAATTGCTTGACCCTTCTTTGGACAACTTGGCCCTGCTCTGCACTGGCCCACACTGCCCCTCATTCAAGCCAGAGTGAGGCTGTTGACGTGACTGCTCCAGCACTGGAAGGTGGATGCACAGGGACAGGTTTCCTTCCTTCCTATGCCCTCAGCTGATGGGACTTCATTCTCTTCATCAAAACACCCGAGTTGAGCAGAACCAGTATGCATGCAGGAAGGTACATGGGGTATCTATACAGACTAGATCCGCCCTTCAGCTTTTCAGGACCTGGCATTAAGAGTTTTTAAGATGCTTCACTCACTGGTGACCAGGCCATGCACTTATATCAGGGTCATAGCAGCAGACTCCACAAACCACAGGACCATGGCAGAAGGAGTATTTGTATTGGAAAAGTGTGAGGCGGAGGAGTGATCTGACAGGACTCTTTCACTCATCCAGAGCTGTACTTGGGGGAGTTAGAACAGCAAAGATCTACCAGGAATTAAATGAGCAGGAAAACTGTAAATATCCACCTGCTTTAAGGCTTCAAAAAGCATCTCTCCTCGCCTTGGCTTTATTTAGATTAGCCACAAGATACACACTGAAAGAGGAAAATCCAAATCCCTTAGTCTGTCAGACAGACATAGCATATGCAGAGGGTTGTTCCCTTGCAGTTAGGATCCTCAACACAAAACTCACTGCTTCCAATTAAAGTGGGGGAGCTCCTCAATCCAAAATGCAGAGCACAGGGCTTATGCAGGCAATAGGTCTGTAGTTTGGCCTCACCATGGCCAACATCTTGTTAAAGTTCCCTTTGAGTAGAATCTTGCCAGAAGTGGGAGATGCACCCAAAGTGATTTTGATGCAATCCTGTATCAAGCATATATGAATTTCAAGTAGAGACTGCAATGCTCCTAAAGCGAAAAAGTGCTCTATTTGGTCCATAAAATCACTGACGCTGGAGAATGGAAATTCACAGTTAAGTTTCCCATGGCTTTGATAATTATCCCCTCACTCCAGCAGCATCAGAGCTGTGCTTTGGTGGGATGTGTATTAAGAGTTCTCCTACATTGCCAGAGCCACCCGATGCCCAACCTTCAGTACAGCAATTATTTCTTTTCCAAGACCACACTGTCAGCCAAAGGAATTCACCCTGGAGGGCAGGAAACACAGATGGAATTTTATTAAGAGTCCAGGACTGTGCAGGCGGGAATTCAAACCTGCTTTCCCCGTGCATGGAAATTGCATTGCAGCAAAAGGCCCTGTTTTAGCTCAGCTCCACAGGATAGAGAGCTGTGTTTCTAGAGAATGCTTTTCTGGAGGTTTAGAAGCCACTCCAAGCATAATGGTGGATTTTCTCACTGCATATATCTGGAGAATTTGCTCCTTCCCCAAGTGACAAGGAGAAAGAGAAACTTTATGGAGAGGGGCAGCCTCATGTCTCCAGGCTGTTACACATCTCATCTCAGTCCTTGACAGAACTGTATTATACAAGTGGCATATACTATGCATGCCTAGCACTGCAGTATGCTAGAGAAGCCAGTCCTGTTGCATGCCTGCTGCATCCCTTTCTTTTCCCTACAACCTGCATGCACAGTTCACCCAGCTTGCTCATTCCCCCTGGTACAGTTGCCACTCACAGCAGCCAGTCCCCTCTATCTAGTAGATGAGGAACAATCTGAAACAAACAGAGGCAAGAGACTTTCTTAGCCTGAAGAAGGCATCGGGAAGCAGGAAGGGAGGTGACAAGGGCCCTTAGCCAAGCATACAGGGCACTTCATGCCTACTCAGGTAATGGCACAGAAGATGCCATGCTTAGTGGAGGTGGAAAGGTCTCCTTCAGCTTGAGGGAGAAAGGAGGTAAAAGGCGTTCATTTACTGCCTACGTCAGATGTAGATGGTCTTCTCATGTGCGCTCATCTCAGTGGGGTCACGTTAAAATTTACCTTAATATTGTATGCAATAAAATGTGAAAGGTACTTCTTCCTTGTTACCCGAATTTATTCAGCCAGAAAGGAGGTAAAAGAAGTTCATTCTCTGTTTGTTATGAAAGCTAAGCTCAAGTATGAGCAATGTTCCATAGCAAATGACTGAGAGTTTGACAATCTTATCTGTATCGTATGATCACATATTGAAAGGTTCTATTGTTAAGAATAGATACAAGAGAATACAATTTCAGCTGCTTCAGGAACTGTAATTCTGAGCTTCCTCATTTCAGACTTCAAGTCAGGGATCTGTGTTTTCTCAGCACAGCTTTTTGCATGCTAGCTACTTGGGTACTTTCTAAAATGGAAGTTTTTGTAACACTAGAAAAGCAAACAATGTACGGCCAGCTTTCTCAAAGTTAGGCCCAGTGCAAAGATAAGCCTAGCATGGTCCTTCTCCTCAAGAACAGGCCTGAGTGCTGCCTAAAACTTTAAATATTCTTAATTTCCTTAAGGATAAAAGCTAAAAAAGAAAAAGATCAGAGAAAGCAAACCACTGAGGGCTCAGGCAACACTTAAGCACAAAAGAGGTAACAACCCAGCAGTGTCAGGTAATCTCCATATTCCACATGATACATGCCAGACCCCCCTCCTTAGCTGTTAGCCACTAATGTTGAATAAAGAGCAGCGTGGTCATTTTCATTCTTGCATTAAGCTCAACAGTTGCCAACCCATAGCTTGAGGCACTGTGACAACCACAGGGTCTTCCAGCATTTCCTGTAACCACTGGGGATTAACAAACTAAAACTGAGCCTGACAGGGAGGGGGATTTTGCTAAAATACACTGCTCATTTAGTATTATTGCTTGGAAGCCAGCAAAGGTTATTAATTCTTAGATCTTTGGTGCATACTGCCTCTTTTGTATGTTTAGTCAGCCAAGAAGTCAAAACAGTCTCCCAAGGGATCCTGAGCTACTGTGTCTGACTTAATTCTGATCATACTGTGCTCACTGAAAATGGGACTTTGCTGCATCTGCCTTTTTACCAGCTCATCAAACTCCTGCAGGCTCATACTAGATCTTCTTCATACACAGCCCAACCTCACTGGCCTCAAATTTGTCTATTTCCCAGGACATCTCTAGGTCCTTTCTGTGTATGTACACTGGTGTCACATCCCAGGCAAACTAAAGGATGTGTTTGCACTTTGAAAATGTAAGTCAGCATTAAAGTAGAGCTCGATATCCTTGGCACACAGAAAAATTAGGAAGCATTTGTTTTTCCTTCACCGATCTTAAAACTGATCTTAAATCCTATTTTACTGTCACTTCCTATTGTACAAGACTTTCTGTGTGTCCTGTAGCAGTGAGGTCATCTGCATATCAAAGCTGTTTGAGCTGAACATGTCATTTCACCTAATCCTGAGAACCTAACAACAGTGTTTACCAAGACAGTATTTAAAGGCATAAGAGATGGTAAAAATTTCTGCCCTCCTGAAATGTTATTAAGTGGAACAGAAACTCTCTGTAGTCACATTCTGGTTTTCGAACCACAAAAGCCAAATTGCCCTAGCACAAGAACTTCACTGAAGATTTAAAATCCTTTCATTATGTGCAGTTCAGTCTTGGGTGTTTGTAAAATCTGTCTGAGTTCTAATCATTCTCATGTCCTTTTTGATTTGATTTGCTAGTAAATTATTTGATCTGCCATGAATTCTATCTTTCCAAAATCCTTATTTCTTCTTCCAAGGGGTTAAGTCTATAGAAAGGTCAAAGCTAGGACTCTTCAGGCTGCCAGAAAGATGCCTTGATAAACATTAGCTTCCATGTCCTTCTCAAATTTGGATGCAAAACCACTTCCTTTTGTTTTTTCAGATTTCTTTGCAATATGCTATTGAACCTGATCCACTTATACAATGCTTGACTTTGAGCACATTCCTCCATCACCCCATCCAGGAACCTAATATGCTCTGCGACTTTCTTCTGATCCCAGTGTTCAAGTGCTCTTAAGTAAAGCTTAAAGCAAAGCAACATCACCTCCTGAAACAAATTAATGTTTTCATTGACTTTAGGTAACAATTCTTTAACATGGAAGGCATAAAACTAAGCAACAAACCACACTTTCTCAATGTATATACATTTATACCCTGGCAAACGCATTATCTAGTTTTCTAAGGCTCAACCTAGAGTTCATATTATTTAAAAGCTATATACTTAAAACACTCACTCCTTTCTTTTATGATTTCAAATAGCTCCATATCTGCTTTTCAGTGCAGTGAGATATTTACTTCTTCTAACATGCTTTGGGACCTTGATAAATTTACTTCAGTTCAATTACAAAGCTGCTAAAGAAGGGAGAAAAAAAATTCCTCACCTATTTTTCTTTAAGTCCCTTTGAAGTACATCATAGTTCATCCTTACTCTTAGTCACTGCTGAGCACATGGTTAAGGTAATTAACATTACCATGTGTAATGAAGACACTTTTTGAAATGTCTCAAATCTGCTGTTTTTGAAGTCACATGAGGCAAAACTCTTCCTTATTCTATGACACTGTGGCACGTATATGACAGTATGCCTGAATCTACCCGTGTTCTTAAGATTCCCTTTCTACTATAACTTCTGGAAGCTCCCCCTGACATAGCCATCTCCTTAAACCTACACAGACCCCTCAATTTGACTCCTCTAGCTCCTAATGATTTTTTCTGCCCTATCATAAAGGAAGACACAGAACCTACCACACTCTTTCAGAACTGTCTACTGATTACTCAGACACGTTCTACCTCAGAAAGTATCAGAGCTGCAAACTGGTAGTGGCTGCAAAGAAGCAACTTTGCCGTTTCTTTTTCTGGTGCTCTCCATCCCTGGTTTTGACTCTGAGAAGTGGACTAGAAGGACCTTTGGTTTATCCAAAGGCAGTCATTCTCAAGCTGCCAAATGGACCCAAGAACACCAGAGGTTCCCTGTCTCTCCTTCATTAATTTGAATCCTCCTCTCTCTCCTACCCAGAGATGATATTAGCAAAACTGCCTCTTTGTCAAACATGGGTGGTGGGATGAAGTAGTGAGCTGAAGTCTCCCCATGCCAGAGACAGACTGACATTCTGAACGAGCAGAAGCACCAGCATATCGGGTAGGTTTCTTTGCTATTGTAGTGCACTTTCAATATAAGTTACTCCACATGTAGGTTTCCAAATCAATGAATACAGCCTTTCAGACCCATCAGAAGCCAGTCCTGCAGCAGCTGGCTGCTAAGACACTTCTGCAATTTATGGACTTACCAACTGGTTTTGGGCGGCAATATTTAACCAAAGGCAGTGGTGTAGGGCTCATTTAGCCAGTGACGTCTGTGGTGCCAAAGAACTACCTTGAATTGCAGCAGTGTTAGGGCTAACAGCACTCTTCCAGGCTTTCCTACTCAGCAGGAAGCAGTTGCACAGCCATGCAAGTAAATTACAGGCTTATCATTCCTCATTCAAGCACCAGCACAGTCATTCAGCAGAATCCCCATGTCCCTACATCAAGACTACAGAAAACTAGTGGCTTGAACTGTACTGTGTATTTCTGCTTCACCTTATTTATTATCGCTGCTCAGTAACTTTGCTGCACGGTTATTCAGCTTTGAATAAGGAGCATGTGGCACAGAGATGACTGGAAGACAAGGCAGTAGAAAAGAGCAGCCTAGGAAGCAGTTGTGCAAGGCTTATTATAAAGGGCAGCTAACTGATTCATCAGTGCCTTCCCCTGCAAACCATGCCATACAAACGCTATTTTGAAATTAGCCTTGTGGGATAAAAAGGATTAGTTGGCAATGGTGTGCATGCATGAAGTGTGAATATGTAATGTCTTCTCTCCCTAAAGGAAGATTGTTTCTTGGTTTTGTTTTTTTTTTTTTTTTTTCCCTCTAACTGCATGGTGCGTGGTTTCAACTTAATTTATGATGGGTGCCCCAAGGCCATTTTTGCAGCCAACTCTAATTCAAGGGAATTAGCAGGATTTTCATTCTCTAGCACTGGACTGGTATTCTGGCTCTGACTCTCACCCAATGCTGGAGGAAGAAGGCAAAAGAAATGTTATAATCCAACATAATAATATGCTGCAATAAGGAGAGATACCAGGATTGCTTCCTGTTGTAGGTCTTGCAAGAAAAAAATCAGCAAATCTGCCAGGCTACAGCTTGCTGTGTTAGCATGCAGGGAGGTTGAAAGAGCATATGGTAGGAATGGCTGCCTGGCTGTAGTGCACCTATTGCCAGCCCCATCATTCAAGACTGTGGAGACAAGATAAAGGTCTATTTTAGTGCCCTGACAGCTGACAGGAACCTGTCATATAGCAGAAGCTGGTGAATCTCAGTCAGTGGAAAGAGGGGAAAGGAAATCAGAAGCAATCAGAGTCAGTGCATGCTTGTCTAATCTCGTAGGGGCAAGAGACAGGGTGAGGTCTCTCATGTATGCTGTGCATACAGCACCTAGCACAAAGAGGTGCAAGAAGTAGACAGGAGAAGATGCCAGAAGAATTTGGACTGAACTTTATTTCATGTTGTAGCCGCTTTTCAGGTGACCTGGGGAAATGTAATGCTGTTGGGCATGAGGAAAGCTCCTCTGGAGTGTTCCTGTGACTACCCAAAATGAAAAAGAACCTGAGCTGGCAGGATTTTCTTTGCAGTGCTCCTGATAAGTGCAGGGTTCATTCCCATAGCTCCAGAATCAGGATATGGGGGAGGAAGAAGGGGGTGTTCTCTTTAGGGAAAATTTTGACTCTTCCTGCAAAATCAGTCACAGTTCTTGGGCTGGGAATGTAAATACTGCAATGTTTTACTGAAAAAATGTTCTGCAGAGAGCAAATACTTTCTGTTAGTGCATCTAGAAAAAAAAGGGGAAAAGATCCGACGGAATAGTTTCGTCTGGTTTTGAGCTCATCTTCCTTTCAATTTAGTTTTAGTCACATGATGTTAGATGCAGTCCCTCTACTGAGTCTTCCAGCAACAGCTTCCCCTACCTTTACAGTTGCTTCCAGGTAATTCCTTACATAATAGGTTTTGAGCTTCAGCACTGCTGTGTCACTTCCACTCCCGTAAACATAGAATCGTATAACAGTCAGGGTTGGAAAGGACATTAAGGTCATGCAGTTCCAACCCCCTGCCATGGGCAGGAACACCTCCCAGTAAACCATGCCACCCAAGGCTATGTCCAACCTGGCCTTGAACACTGCCACCAATGGAGCATTAACAACTTCTCTGGGCAACCCATTCCAGTGCCTCACCACCCTAACAGTAAAGAACTTCCTCCTTATATCTAAACTTCCCATGTTTAAACTTTAACTCGTTACCCCTTGTCCTATCACTACAGTCCCTGAAGAAGAGTCCCTCTCCAGCATCCCTATAGGCCCCCTTCAGATATTGGAAGGCTGCTATGAGGTCTCCACGCAACCTTCTCTCCTCCAGGCTGAACATCCCCAGCTTTCTCATCCTATCTTCATACAGGAGTTATTCCAGTCCCCTGATCATCCTCGTGGCCCTTCTCTGCACTTGTTCCAACAGTTCCATGTCCTTTTTATGCTGAGGACACCAGAACTGCACACAATACTCCATGTGAGGTCTCATGAGAGTAGAATGGGCTAGAATCACCTAGATGAGGTAGATGCCCCTCACCCTAGAGGGGCAGGATCACTTCCCTCGACCTGCTGGATACAGCCCAGGATAAGGTTGGTTTCCTGGGCTGCGAGCATACACTGAAGCCAGCTCATGTTAAGTTTCTCATTGACCAACACCCTCAAGTCCTTCCCTGCACGGCTGCTGTGAATCTCTTCTCTGCACAGCCTGTAACATGCAGTCTTTCCCCCCCACCGAAGTTCGTAGAAGTGCCTCTTGTATGGTGTTCTGCATCTTATCAAATCACACCTATGGGCTGCTTGCTCCTTGAAGCAAGAGACCTCTTTTAGACATTAGATACATTAGCTGAGCATTCTCCTGCTGGAGCTAGACAGATGTGTCAGCTCTTTTCATCTGTTAACATAAGTGTAAATAAAATCCAACCTGGATTTCAGTGGCAGTCGGGAATAAACTCTGGATTCAGATCCAACAAGCAAGGCATTTGAGTCAGATTTATGTGCCTGTCTTGGAACATAACGTCCCTAAAAACAGAACCTGGATTCACTCCTTCTCGCTGACATACTGTGTCAATGACACATCTTCTTAATGTGCCCCTGGTGTCTGATTGTTCCTCATGTTTCCTCTGGCTTCACACAATAAAACACCTTTTGAACAAGCACCTTGCCATCTTGGAAGCTAAATAAACTCAGTCTGTGTCTGAAAAGTGTAGGAAAGAAGGCAAAAGAAATGTGCCAGCAAGGGTGGAAGAGAAGCTTATCTTGCCTTGGCTGGGCTCACTTTGGTTTCCCTCTTCAGCTCCTTTCCGTCAATCGTTGTACTAATGTATCCCCAGCGGTGCTGATCCCAGAACAATATGCTGCAAAGATGATTACAGCCTAAAAAAGAAAAGAAAACCCTGTCATCATGGATGTCATGGGTTTCAGCTTTTCACATTTAATCCTTTAATTGGTCTTTCTGGCAAGAAGAATTCGATACTTGGCTTTACTGCTGCATGGATGAGCCCTATTGCAAATCCCATTGGGATGAAGTTACAGTCATTTGGCAGTAAGAAGATCCTTAGCAACCTCTCAAAAGGCTACCCAGAGGGTTCCTTGTTGACATCACAGTTTCTGTGTGATGTCATAAAGCCTTCTTTATGACAAACCAAAAACAAATGTGCAGTAGAACCTCTGGGTATCTGATGAGACTGTGGCTAGCCCTTACTCTGCTACTGTATGGATTGCTATAGCAAGGGAGAGTTTAGGTCTTGGCTTACAGCCACAACACTGAATAATGCAAAATACAGAATAAGAAGGTTCAACAGGCTGCATGTGCAATACAAGCAAATATTGTAAAGATATTGAGTGTGTTGGGCAAGAGGGAAAGAGAACATTATCCTGAGTCACTTGGGTAGGTCTAATCTTAGATGTCTTCCAAACTTATACACCATTGCTTTAAGAACAGTTCTATAGGCTACTTGTGTGCTGCTGGGCAGACCCAGATAGGTCTAAGTCATCTGAGCAACGCTCTCTGGAGGAGACAATTTTGTCTTAAGGGATTATACAAGTAAGATGCCTTGGAACTTCCCAACTAAACATCTCAATGAAACTTAATCTCCTGTGCCCCAGGTCAGGAGCAATAGTAACTTCTTTGCATTCCAGATGAGCAGTCCTTGAGGTATGAAAGAGAGAAGTGACTTGATTTAGAATAAAGTGAAACACTGGAGCTCTGATTCACAGTCCTATTCATTAATGACTGGTAACTCTCTCTTCTCTTAGAGAAGGGGAAAGACTTAAGTCAATGGGTGACCCTCCAAGACAGGAGTGCACTTTCTTCGAACTTAAGAAGTTCCTGAAGATTTGGCCCTAAAATCTCCCCTCGAGTCACTCAGTTTGTGCTGATGTAACTCATGAGGCATCTGGATCTTACGACCCACCGTCATGTTGTACGTGTAATGAAAAGAGAGCAGATTAACACCCATGAAGCTAAAAGTAAGAGCGTCACCTCCAAGGCTGGGCCTATTATGCTTCTTGCAAAGGGTGGGGTAGGATTGGTAGAGCTCTGCGTCCATCCTGGATGTCACCACGGCACACCCACGCCAACATCTCCACGGAGACACAGCACATTTCTAGCTCCTGCATCACCAACTTGTTGCCAAGGAAACAAGAGGATGAAAGGGGAAGGAAAAAAAAAAAGAAGGAAAAAATCTCAATGACATTCAATTTTGAGACAGTCAAGAAACCCCTGAAAGGGATTTTAAAAGTGCCTGAGAAGGAAATGGAAATTGGGCTTCTAATTACAGATTCTCAACCAACTCCTTTTTCTTCCCCGGTTATTCTGTCTGCTCACGTCACTGTCTTCCTGCCATTCTCTGTCTACAGAGGTACGAATGCCAGACATCAGTGAAAAGAAAAATCAGAAAGAGCTTTCCTGGAGTGAAGGAGAGGAGGGAGGGAGGGGGAGAAGGTTACTTGGTACAAGCAGTAGTGGAGATTCCGTAACTCGGAGAAAGGTGGTGAACAGAAGCTGCAGAAAGGGAAATGTGTGGCAGAAAGGCAGAGTGGGAGTGGAGGTTTCTGAGAGAAGGGGCTATGTTCAGTTGGCAGGTGTGGGTGTACACATCGACACCCAAATGCTTATGTATTTTTATATATGCAGCTGAAAAAGCACATCTGTATACAAAGGTAGCTCTAAATACACAGTCAAAACCCTGAGTTGTGCACCTCCCAAAAATCCTTACATTGACTTAGAAATCAAACAATTAAACAAAAAGCTTTGTCTTTTCATGTTGATTCTTTTATACCACTGCATTTACAAGCTTGCTCCACAACCAGAAAAGCAAGTTTCCATCCCTTTTTAAATGACAACCAGCATGTTCATGCAACCACCTGATTCCATGAGCTGTGGCTTTGCAGAAAAGCAGCAAGAATACAATGACAATCACAAGAAGGTGCTGAGAGTTGGCAGCACACATAAATGTGAGAGCACACGAGAACCAGCAAATGCACCTGCTTCAAAGCTCATGAATGAGTCCAAAGGGGAGGATTTGTTGGGTGTTTCTGTGCAGAGAGACACAGCCACCGAGATGAGCTGTACAGGTGTTGTCAAAGCATAGCACAGCCAGCTTCCAGCAGCACTGAAACCAGCATGCTCCAGAATTAGAAGAGCTAGCTATCTTGGGAAATGAGCATTGAGAAGATTAACTGTTGGAATACATGCCTACCTGTCATCTTGGGCATGGGAGACAGGGAAGGTTTCATTGGATGGTAGAATGAAGCCATGCAGATGTTTAATGGCTATCGTGCACAGCTTGCGCTGGGGCTAGTGCTGAAGCAGATGAAAGAGCTCTGTCTTCACTTTCTTCTCTTCAGTGTTCACAGAGTCTCACCCTTCTTCACGCCTCGAGCCTGTCATCAAGCTTCCAGCCAGAGGTGAGATGGCTGTAGGCCAAAAAGGCAAACTTCTAGACAAAAGTTAACTCTTGCTGAATCTCAGTGAAGGCCTTACAGAATGACACTGAGGGGTCCCCATTAACACCAAAGGAGTTCATCCACGTTGAACACCCATGGAATTAACAATTTATGGCTGTTGATAACAGAAAGCTGCCAGGAGGTCCATCCCAGGTACATTAAAAACAGTGCTGGACAGATATCGATACCCCTTTGTGCCCCCTACCACCTTCTCCCTGCCCCTTGCACATGCCTTTGCAAAACTGAGAAGTCCCTCCCTACTTTGAGGCAGATTTTCTTCCCCTTGCTAGAAGCAGTTGTGAAGGAGAATGCCAACTGCTTCTGTCCCTACCTGTATGCTGGCAGCTCTGGCAGTCCAAAAGCTTTTCCTGAGGTTTCCATGACATGGAAGTGATATATGAATCACAGTTGTGGAGAACACCAGCCTACGTGCAGATGCTGCATTCAGATTAGCAGAGGCAAGTCCTGGTCATTTCAGTTCTCTATTGTTCACTACATGAGGTAGTTTGAAGTATCAGGTCGCTTTAGAGACTGTAAGCAGGAGAGGACAGGGTGACCACCTCTCACATGTATGCAGCAATGTGAAACCACAAGAACACAAGCAGTCCAAATGATGAAGCCTAAGATCAGATTAAAACATTTTAAGTGGTTGTCAGTGTCACTTCAGCATCGCTCCTGAGCAAGGTGGCAATAACTAGAGTGACTGAACTGAAGGCCATGGAAAGTGGTCTCTGCTTTGTGTATCTCAGTCTTGCAGACTCAGCCTTTGCCCTTGGGAGCAGAACACAGTGTGGACATATCTGAAGGGGCCACGTAACTCTAGAAGAGCCTCGTGCTAATAACTGAACATGGGTAAGATACAGGGAAGCAGAGGCATTGCTGTCAAGATGCAGAGCCTGAGTCAGGGAGAAGACAGTAAAGCCTTTTTCCTCTCTTCAGCACACAAAAAGGAGCATCTTAATTCTCCATCATATGGCTCAGTCATGCTTTCCCTCTAGCATATCCAAAATGCTAGAGATAAAAACACCGTTCAGGTGACTACTTCCTGAATAAAAACTGAGTGCTTTTAGCAGGCAGTTTAGAGTCACAAATTGCTCCTGAAAAATGATTTAATGCATTCTTTTTAAAAATGCATGTTTATATCACAGCTTCCAGCTTCGGAATCACCAGTCCATGCTCATGTTTCCTGGAGGGAAAGATGGTTTTTTTGGTAACTTACTGTTTTGAATGAATTTATCATGGAATACTCAACAAGTGTAATTAAAATTTGCTTTAGGCAAAATACAAGTTCTGATAAGTTCTGATTCCTCTGTTTACTCCAAGTGCTGTTCTTCAATGAAATGAAGATTTATTCCAACTGACTGTTTTCTCAGGGGGGAATTTTAAGTCTTATTTCCCTAGATATACTTTTGCCTCTTCAACAAATATTTTAATAGACATTTTTAAAGGCCTAAGTGCTTGGAGTGAAAAAGCTCTTGGAAATTCCAGAATCAGTGGATTTTTTTGTGAATAAAATGGAAAGTTTACAAATTCTCTAAAATACATGCAGACACCTGCATACACAGAAACACACAGGCTGTGTTATTTTCATACTTACATTTTCGTCTTGTGAAACAGCAAATATTGTGACTTTATCTTTCTCTGACCTTCTCTTTAACATACACAGTGTAGGCTCTCTTGTGTATGCATACATACACATGCACACATACTGTAACACACTGCATCCCTAAAATGCATAGGCAGTGTCATACAGTGTCACTGTAGAATGACACATATATATATATCACCCTCTAAACACACACAGATCTTCTCTTTACATAGAATGGTTGATACAGAATGGTTAGGTTTGGGTTGGAAAGTACCTTAAGATCATCCAGTTCCAACCCCCCTGCCATGGGCAGGGACACCTCACACCAGACCATGTCACCCAAGGCTCTGTCCAACCCGGCCTTGAACACTGTCAAGGATGGAGCATTTACCACATCTTTGGGCACCTTGTGCCAGTGCCTCACCACCCTCACAGTAAAGAGCTTCTCCCTCATGTCAAACCTAAACTTTCCGTGTTTCAGTTTGAACCCATAACCCCTTATCCTATCTCTACAATCCCTGAGGAAGAGTCCCTCTCCAGCATCCTTGCAGGCCCCCTTCAGGTATAAGCACAGCTACACACACACCTGCGCAATGAAATCTTTCTAACACAGAGCCCTTGAAAACACAACTTTCTCTCTCTCTAATACATACTGTCATTCCTTTTTCCAACACAGTATAATCTCTCTCCTGCTCACTTCCTTCATACCCACAGACACACAAACAGACACATACAGTGTAATCTTATCTCACTCAGATGGAACGACAGGATCTACATCATTTTCCAAATTGCATAAACACTTTCTGCCTGACGTTTTCACTCACAGACTCCACCACTCACAACTACACTAATGCTCACAGAGATGTGACGGTGTTGATCAAAGTCCTTGATCACACAAAGGCCCATGAGCTCCCATAAAGAGGCCTTTTCTGGCAGGACTTTGTTTTACAAGGGAGAAGACATTATAAGCAATGTTTCCACTCTGGATGCAGTATTAGTTACACAGTGCTTCTTGTTAGGATTATTACACCACCAACAAAGAGTGAGAGGCTTAAACAGCTGGATAAAAAATGACTGCTAGATTATAAAAACAGATTATTTCTGTATTGCTATCATTGTCAAACACTTCATTGATACCTTCCACGATACGTGCTGCAAGCAAATTACAATATGCAGTTACACTGATATTTCCTGTGACATATAATATGCTGGAGGCCCTGAGATTTCAAAAGCAAAGAAGAAAGATGTATAGAGGAGGTTCCACCTCCACTTAAGCTATTATTTCTACAACAAAAGTCTACGCTTAAATCACTTGTATTAGCAGGATTGTTCTAATGGGAATATTAGATGAATGTCTGCCTCTGCAAGCTTCTTTACACAATGGAGAGCGGTAACAGTAGGAATCAGAGGATACAACACAGAGCACTTCCCTTACATGTAATTGATTTGGAGCCAGGGTAGGTAGCTGATAGTACAGGGGGGAGTGAAACCTCTGCACAAGGGAGTTCCATATCCTTGCTCTTATTTCCAGTCTCTAAATTACCTCATAACAGAAACAAATAGTAAAATGAAAATTAAGTGAAGAACCTGATCAGTGATACTACAGAATAGCTAAAGGGGAATTTTTTGCAGGCTACAAGGAGTTTTACTACCTCCATATATTAGGCTTTAAAGAAAAACTGCAAAGGAAAAAAGTTATTTTAAAGGAATATCTATAAACTGGCTTCAAAGGTATTGTCTTAGCTCTAAAGTAGTACCCTTGGCTAAACACAAGTAGGGCCACCAACCAGCAGCAACCTGCTACCAACCATGGGAAAATGCTACTTTTAGGTCATATGGGATTTTGCCCAAAAATTTGATCCAATACATCAATAAGGCTTTAAGAGTACTTGCTTAGACACATGGGAAAGGGAATAGCATTATGACACTCCTGATGCAGAAGTGGAAGAGCAAACACAGCTGTCCTACTACCAGAAGGGACCAAAAGAAAGGTTTTCCTTTGATGGCCTGTAATAGTGGCCAATTAACAATACATTGTTTTGAGAACACTGGTTATCTGCATCAGTGCAGCTCCCATCAGAAAGACTGCTGAGCCAGAACCAACTGGGATCACAGGCAACTGGAGTGGAGGGATAGAGACAAACAGTAAGAGACACATTGATCCCATTTCAGAAGTGTGAAAGCCTGGAGCTTGAAGAACTGCTCCCAGAGGGCATGAGGGTAAATGTGTGGTACCCTTGCCTATGACCACTGTAGAATACAAAGGTGCATTGTCAGCAGCACTGAAAAGGTCACGTGAAGCTCCATGCAAAGCAGTATTCCAGCACTTGTTAGGCTATAATCCCACTGGAAGTCTGAAGCAGTGATTTCCTGACACTACCTGTGCAGCCTTCTGCTTCCACACAAATACCTAAAGCCAAGCACATAACAAAACTAGACTATTTCTAACCACTTTTGACAAGATAGAAATTGACTTTTATCTACAGCAGGAAGCACATATCACCACAGACCTTGCAAAATCCATACAATGAGCGTTAATGTCAGCCTCTTTCTATCCACAGAATTGACAGAGTGGGAGCAGATGCACTGCAAACTTCCCACACGCACCACATACCCTCATGTGCCTCTTCCCCTCTTGCCCCCCAGAACTGATGCCCAGTGTCCACAATACCATCTCTAAGGCCATTCACTGGAATGCTGTGTTGCAATAGAGGAGGACATTCCCCATACAGGATGCAGTCTCGCTCTACCCCTTAGGTAGGAAAGCATCACTAAGCCCCGTTCTACAGGGAGAAACCTACGTAGCAAACACAAGCCTAATACAGCACATGGGCTTCCTGACCTCTTTCCCAAGACATCTGGTCTTCTGCTGCATCAAACCCCTACTTGCTGGTTGTGAGACAGCTTTCTTTCTTAGAAACACCTTCAGCAAGTGATCAAGGACCCACAGGCAAACATCACTTGTGGGTTAGCCTGTTCAATTGGAGAAGGGTCTGCTCTCCATCTACTTGCCATGGTGTCTTGGCCACTGGTTTCTCCCTAGGAACAAACCTGGGGTTTTGTGCCCTGCTGAACAAATGGTTTTCCATAGGTCACCTGGTCAGCGGTGCCACTGTCACTGCCTTCTCCATGTCAGTTACCTCCTGACCTTGCTGTTGTTCCTTCAAGCCTGATCAGAGGCCCTGCTGACAAACTTCCAAGGTAGAGCTCAGTGTGAACTCCTGCAGCTCTTCCATTTTCATCTCTAATGAGCCCGACCCACAGAGGCCACTCCATTGAGGATTCAGGAGAAAGCTACTAATCAAGCTGACAGAGGTATGTTACAAAGCTTCTTCCTCTCTGTCTCTTCCACACTTCCCATCTCCTTCTCTCACTGTCTAATCAAGCTAGTTATCTATCTTGCTGTCACAATAGTAGTTAGGTAGCTCTTCAATATTTCAGAAATAGAAACAACCAACATCCTCCTTTCCTTCCCAGGCTGGAGGAGGAATTGTTAAATTAGGTTTTTAGGTGGTGTGATTTGTTTGCTTGTTTATATGCGTACATGTGAGTGGGTGTTCTGTAGATGCGAAGAGCTCAGTGAGGGAGGGCTAAGCTGTGTGTTTATTACCAAGAGTGGATGCATGACCTTCCATAGCTGATGCATTATGAACCTCCACAGCCAGTCAGCACTCTGTCTCCTGCCCCACTAGCAAACCTGGGCAATTGGAATGGAACAAAGAGATTTATTGGGGGAAGGAAGAAAAAAGACCAACAATTACTTATGGACTTGTCTACTTTAACACTGCCTGGCCTGGATAAACAAAGACTAGAGTCTGAATATCTAAATGTGAGGCAAATGCTGGGGAGAGGATCAGTATCCTTTAGTAGGCCAATTGCCATGGACAGGGAGGAAAAGACAGAGGAGTTCTCTTTGGGGCTGAAGCAGCAGTGAAGTGGAACACTGGGCAGATCTTCAGAGAAACTGACATATTTTGTGCCCCGAGATATGACAGAAGTAATTTCCTGGCCAGTGTACTTTAAAAAGAAAAAAAGTATTTACAAAACTTCTCTTAAAAAAATATGTTTGTGCCATAAAGTACAAATATCCTAAAATATTTTGCTGTCATCAATGACAGATATTCCACCAGCTCCTAACAACCACATTTACTGGAACAGCTTTCATCCTTTTCACAGCTCTTCCTTTCTCCATGTGCCATATGTTTTGCGTGGATCCTGTAAACAGAAAGAACCGGAGGCAATACTGAGGGTCTCCTGCCATCTTTGAAGCCAATTACTACATAAGGGATAAAATACTATCAAACCTGACGGCAGGAGTTTCACAGTGAAAGGACACGGCAGAAAAATGTATTTGAGAGAAGGTATTTCCAGCATTGGATTCACTGGAAGAGCATTACCTCTATCCAGATTGCATGGCCATTTGGGGACATCATGCTAGGATGACTGTTTTCAGATTTTAGAGTAAATGGTATGAAAGGCAAAAAAAGAATCTTTGTTCACTCCAAGGCAGTCTCTAAGTTTGTCCAACTGAATAACAGCCTTTCAGCATCAAGTTCCAACAGATTTGTGTGTTAAGTTACTAGTAGTAGAGTAGTAGAGTCACTGTTCTCAAGCTCTTCCTCACACATATGTGTACATGGGAAACAGGTCAGAGGGGAGAGGTGAAGGTGAGGTGCTAGGTACTGCAGTAACCCTGTAGTCCTGCAATGCTCATTTTAAAGAGAAAAAAAAGTAAGACAAAATTGCTGAACAAGCTGGATTCATATTCTAGGTGCCTATAAGACAAAAAGGCTTCCTCTTCAAAAGCAACAGGTGATGAAGAATTGATTGATGGCTGCATCCAGACAGTAGTGGTCAATGAATCAATGTCCAGAGACTGGTGACAAGTGGTGCCCCTCGGGGGTCTGTATTGGGATCTTCATCAATGACATGGACAGTGGGACACCCTCAGCAAGCTTGCTCATCACACTGAGCTGAGTGGTGCAGTTGACATGCCTGGGGGACGGATGCTATTCAGAGAGACCTGGGCAAGCTCTGGAAGTGAGCACATATGAATCTCACGAGGCTGAACAAGACCAAGTGCAAGGTACTGCTCCTTGGGCAGGGCAATGCCCAGTATCAATACAGGCTGGGGGATGAAGAGATTGAGAGCAGGCCTGAGGAGAAGAACTTGCAGGTACTAGTGCATGAAAGGATGGACATGACCCAGTAGTGTGTGCTTGCAGCCCAGAAAGCCAACTGTATCTTGGGCTGCATCAAAAGGAGCATGGCCAGTAGGTAAAGGGAGGTGATTCTGCCTCTCTGCTCTGGTGAGACCCACCTGAAATGCCAGATTCAACTCTGAAGTCCTCAGCATAGGAAAGATACGGACCTGTTGGAGAGGCCCGAGAGGAGTGTCACAAAAATGATCAGAGCAATGGAATACCCAGAGAGGTTGTTCAGCACAGTAAATTCTCCAGGGAGAATTTACTGCAGCCTTTCAGTACTTATAAGAAAGATGGAGACAAATATTTTAGCATGGTCTGATGTAGTAGAACAAGGTAATGGTTTTAAGATATAAGGGTAGATTTAGACTAGATAGAAGGAAGACATTTGTTACAATGAGGGTGGTGAAACACTGGTACAGGTTGCCCAGAGCGAAGGTAGATGCTTCATTCCTGGAAGCATTCAATATCAGTTTGGATGGGGCTCTGAGCAACCTGATCCAGTTGAAGATATCCCTGCTCACTGCAACGGGTTGGATTAGATGACCTTTAAACGTCCCTTCCAACCCCAACTATACTATGGTTCTATGATTTATTGAGTCCTGATCTTTAGAGAGCAGAAGGGAAGAAAATGTGCACTTCAGCTGTAGCATAGCTGTAATGAACTATCCTGAATTGTCATTATAGTTTCTCAGCATCAGAATGTCAATGGAAAGCCATTTAACCTTTGTGGGTGATTGGCTTAAAAACACACTATTCAAACAAACCCAAACCATATAATATGGGTGCTTTTTATATCCTCTCTGGGTTTTGAGTTCTCAGATTTCACCTGGTCCACTTTTTGGTATTGTCTGCAATTGTGAAGACTCGAAGCACACATTTTCCAAAATGGAACCTTTTATTAGTATGTATTCCCATAATTCCAGTGTCTAGGGATTGTAAGAAACACCTGAAATATCCCTCAGTGCACAGTGGTGATTCCTAAATGTTCTTAGCCCAGATCTGTTATGGTCTTTGTGTTAATGCATCAGGAGACTTCCCTTTCCATATGCCATGACCTTTCCTTAAAGTTATTTCACATATAAATATGAATATAATATTTTATATATAGATATATTTCACATATAAAGCATTTCTAGAACTGCTGTGCTACTGCTCTGTGTATTCCACATTACAGCTGCATCAATATCAAAGCTTCCTCCTACAAGGTAGACCAGAAGCACTAGAAAAGCAGCAGGAGTTGCATCCTTCCCCTATTTCAAACAGCCCAGCACTGGGGGGGATTACACCCCAAATAACACATGCCAGAGGGTCACTACTAGCCTATTCCAAGAGGATTAACACTCCCCTGGGGAGAAGGTTCCCTCTCTCACTTCCTCTTTTTCACATTCTGCTTCACTAGAATCTTTCACCAAGCAGAGTCAAGCCTGCAGATCCCTTGGCAGACAGCAGATTTCTCTGTTTGCTGGCCCTTCTGTGACCAATTCACACAGTACAAACAAATGATGATGCAGATGCTAAAGATGGCAAGACATTACAGTGCAAACACAGGCTCTTACGGGATCCTGACAGCTCCACCACTTAGATGACTGCACACTGAAGGCAGGAGTGAGCTCACAATGCCTCTGTTCCCATCCCACTTGGACTCCCAGGTAAAATGGTTCATGCCTACATGAGATCTGTACGGCACATGAAAGCCTTTCCTCTGTGGATTCAGCACTAGCACAGAGACCAAGAACCTGGGAAAACTTAAGGCTCTGCAGTCCTGACAGCATCACCAATATTCACATGGAAACCTGAGCATCTCTAACTGCAGCAAAAGCAAACAACCAGAGAGTTTGAGGCAGTGGGTCTCCTGCTTCCTGCACATTCTCCACAGGCAGAAAAATCAGAAACCAGAGGATCCACAGCACAGTGCACACACCTCCCACACCCCTTCTCTTCCCCAGACAGCAAGCAAGGGAGGGTGAGTGCTAGGAAGAAGGCAGAGCTGGCTCCCTCATGTGAGAGCCCTACTCATAAAACTCAATTAAGTGGATTACAGATGAGCTCATTCCCAGCGGTGGGTCACATTCCATTAGAGGCAGGCTCAATGCCAGGCAGTCTCGGTGCTGCTGGGATAGCAGTGCAGTCCACCCCACCACTTACCATCTCTGCCTCTGATCTCACCACACCTTGCAGGAGCTCCTGCCCCATGCCCCAGGATCATTGCTCATCCCTGCTTGCTGTCTCGGTGATATAACCAGGACAAGCATTAGGTCATGGAGAAAGAAAGGAATGACTGAGCTCTCAAAAACACTTCCTTGGATAGTAATGAGGGAAAGGTAAAGAATAGGGAGGAAGAGCCAAAGGATAGATGAGCAGAAAGGGAGGTTCTGTGGAAAAGGATGGTAGAGTTCAGGGAAGGGTGGAAACAGCAGCCCCATAAACTGGATCAGTGGTATTTTACATGAAAGGGAGAGCAATCAGAGCTCTCAGATCACTAATCCCAAAGGCTTTTCCTCACAGCATAGGTATAAGATTACAGCATCATCTGCTATACAAATGTATATATACCACCTACAGACACTGCACTCAGTGCTCACAAATGTCCGTGTGTGTTTGTATACAGGGAACAAAGAGTGTGTCTGAGGTAGATTTGTGTGTGGAAATGACTGTGTTTGGAAGAGAAGGTGAGGAGGGAAAAGAGAAGGTGAATGAACCTATGGAGGCTAAGCATATGTGGGGGCGAGGGCAAGAGAAAGCTGGGTGAATGAGTGTGTGGAGTGTAATATATGAGCTGGAGTAAGTCAGATGTTACAAGCACCTGCAGGCATTTTGTCAGATTTGAGACCCATTTTGCCTTGCTTTGTGCATCCCACTTTGCTTTTCACTGTTTGCAAACGTTCCTGGCAGCTCAGCTTAACTCGTACAAATAGCAACCAAGCAAGAGCAAGCCAAGTATGTTGTGAAATAGGTTGAGGAAGGTGCAGGTTTTTGTGCAGATCCAAGCAGCAGGGGCTTTGTACCATCTGGAACTTGCATACTAAGTCCCAGGCAAGGGGCTACAAGAGAGATAAATCTGATTACCTTCCCCCCATTTGCCATCCCACGTGAGGAACGAATACTTCAGGCCAGTTGCAGAGTGAGATATGCTGTCTGGACAATGATCCTCACATGGCATGGACCCACACAGCGCAGGCATCTGCTATCCTGGCACAGGAGACTTCAGTATCCACAAGCTCAGAGAGAGCTTTCTGCTTTACCTCAGAAAGACCTGAGAGGAAGACAGCAGCCGTATGCTTCACTCTCTTGTGTGCGACAAGTGAACTCAGTTTGGCAGTGGGAGGCAGCAGGTCTCCTATTTGTTTTACCACCAGTTTACTGGGCAATTTTGGACAACTACGACTCACCTTCCCCACAGCTTTGTTTCCTAAGATATACAAAAGGAGCAGTAAGGACACAGACACGGCTTGACGAAAAGCACTATGTAAGACTCAAGTGATGTTATTTTCCTACACTAGCTGAGGGTAACTGCCAAATCTCCTTTGCATTCACTGGCAACAGCATCCAACACTTAAGATCCAAAGAAATCCAAGCCTGAATTGAAGGCGCTCCAACTCTAGGCTCTCTAAGTCTGCTGGTTCCTTCAGCAGATCATGACCTGAGTTCTGCCTATCTCATGACCTCCAGCATAATACATACAGCTCATCCAAGATGTCAAAGGATCTCACAGACCCTTTTCCATGTCTCAAGACTGCCCTTGGCAATGTCACCACCTGGCTGTATGTTGAGTGTATTAGAGTCCAGAATAGTTGGGACACAAAAGTGCTGTGGTCATGCCCTTTCCTTCCCCATCATGGTGCCAGAATAGTTCAGGGTCATATATAGCACCCAAAAAAATACCTGACCCCTTGCTTTTTAGTCTGTTTTTCCCTTCCTTTCTGATGGGCTTTTCCTTATCAGCATCATTCTTTCTGCTACCCTAACCCAAAGGTTTGCTCCAGCCAGTGCTGCATGCACTGTGCCTCATCCTGTCTATATTCCTGAGGGTTCCTGTAATGGCTGACAGTGCAGTGCTATATCCTTCTGTCTGTGCACATGAATTAGCTAGCCCTCCCATTTCACCTTCAACACAAATACAATGACCTGCCTATGCAAACAGCCCCCTCTCCCTTTAACTAGAGGGAAGACAATATATTGCCTCCCTGGGGAGCTCCAGAGAGAAAGGGAAATAAAACAGGGATGCTATCAGGATGCCAAAGCACTATGTATAAAAAGGTGCTGCCCCAAGAGTGGTTATTGAACCAGGGCCAGCAATAGCATGGTTCCAGCCAGTGTGTTTTTCTCCCCTCTCCAGCACTCCTTACTCCACAAGTGTATTTCATTCAATGAAATGGTTTAAGGCACTGACTGCAAGGAGGATCTTTTGTGAAATACCACAGCTCTGCCTTCTAAACCTTCCAGCTGAATAAGACTAACTGCTGTGGTTGCCGCAGCACAGGCTACACAAAAATGATGCTTGTGTTTAATTACACTGAGTGGTCAAGGCCACTGCCTTACTTGGCTCTAGAATATGTTCCTCTGAAAGGCAGCCAGGTAATTCTGCTGCTGCCATTCCCACAGTGTCCTGGGAAGGGAAGAAGGCTGACAGGGAAGGGGCTTTCTGCCAGGTTTAGCTAGAGTGAATATATCTAAGCTGGGGGAATCTCAAAGGATGTGGCTACTCCAAGCAGAGATCCCCCAAGGCCGTACCAAAAGTAGCTGATGAATTCTCACTGTTGTAGGTAAATTTCAGTTATGATGTGGGGATTTCAGCTGTGCAAGAAGAGGAAAGAAAAAGGACTGGGAAGGGAAAGAAGCAAAAAGGAACTAGAATGGGGATCCCTCAAGACTCCAGGAGAATAGAAGCAGTACGGATGCTCCTGGGAGGCCAGCATCTTCAGCCATAAATGTTGGTTTACATAGTTCAGCCATTGTCTGACGGATGTTACCAGCCTGGCTTTGGCAGAGCTCACAGCAGGGCTGGGGGTGTGTCAGCACCCCTTCCTTGTAGCTACTACCTGCTCTTCCTGGAGTTGATCAATGAGTAGTAGTGCCCCAAATAACTCCAGAGCTGGAAACAATACAGCCACACATGCTTCAAGACCCAGTGAATTCTGCTCAGACATGGGGGAGATTAACCTGAATGTTACACTGTGCTAATCGGCTAATTTCCTTCCAGGGCTCATGTCTCTGCATGGATAAGCACAGATACACCAGCTCATCTGGAGCGTGCTCAAGTGCTCACTATACAGCATTGACTTACCCATCTAAACATACCCAGGGTACCAAATCCACAGGCCTTGGTTTCACATCTCTCACAGACACTGTCTTTTAGGGTGCACTCAAAGCCCATCTCATCTTCAACAAAATCCTTTCAAAACACTTCAGGAATCTGCCACTACATCCACCGGCTAAGCTTCATTCATGGTGACACTAAGGAGACCTGGATAAGGGAGAATCCACTAAGTTTCCTTCCTTCTCTGGTTCAGAGCCTTTGACCTCCCACTTACAAGAACCACTGAATAGTAAGTCTTAAACCACATTTAGAACTACCCTCAGCTAGACATGCAGTAGTGTAGGAATTTGTCCCTGGATCAGGGAGCTTTGTTGTCAGCTTTCTTGGGAGCCACCAACTATGTTTTTTAGAGAGGTTTTCTTCTGGGGTTCTGGAGTGAATACTTAGGTCTTGGGCTGCATCATGAGGAGTGAGGCCAGCAGGTCGAGGAAGGTGATTCTGCCCCTCTACTTCGCTGTGGTGAGACCCTAACTCGCAGTACTGGGTCCAGCTCTAGGGTCACCAACACAAGAGGCACGTGGACCTGCTTGAGCGAGGCCAAATCAGGCCACAAAGATGCTCAGAGGGTAGGAGCAGCTCCCATACAAAGACAGGATGAGAGAACTGGGTTTGTTCAGCCTGGAGAAGAAAAGGCTCCGGGGAGACCTTAGAGCAGCTCCAGCACCTAAAAGGCTCATAAGGGATCTGGAGAAGAGCTTTTCACAAGGACAACTAGTGACAGGACAAGGGGGAATGGCTTTAACCTGACATAGGGGAGATTTACATTAGATCTTGGGGAGAAGTTCTTCCCTGTGAGGGTGGTGAGGCACTGGCACAGGGTGCCTGAAGAAGCTGCGGCTGCCTCATCCCTGGCAGTGTTCAGGGTCAAATAATCTTTAAGGAGCTAGATGATGTTTAAGTCCCCTTCCAACCAAAACCATTCTATGATTCTATTATATGGCTTCCTGAAGAGGACCAAAGTTTGTATGAAGGGGTAATATCTTTTATCAGACTAAGGTATGATGCTGTTAAAAAAAACCAAAACAAAACCCTTAATACCAGGAAAGCTCTTGGTCCATCTGGTGATGGACAGCAAGGATTTTTATCTGATTGCATCATGAACAAATAACAACAAAGTCTCACAGGATCCTCTTTGGCTTATCATTCCATATATTGAATTTGTACCTAAATATATACTGTTATACCTACCCAAAACATAAATCTGAACATTTGGCAGGCATCAAGCCCTTCAATTACAACTTGGGGAATGCCAACCCCTACCCAATGACACCAACACATACTAGCCTTTCAATAAAACTTAAGTTTACTATTTGAAGTATCGGAGAGACAACAGCTCTGCCACCTCTGCACACGCAGGTATGGTGCCCATCTTGTACACCTACAGACATCAGCTGGGTTCCAGGCTGATTCCAACCATTCACTTCATAGGCATGTACACAGTTGTAACACAAATTCTGATCCCTGGCTTCCAAAGGTAAAGCCAGCTGCATTTAACCCACTGGTCTTACACCCCAGACACTTGGAACTGGTTTTTTTCCACTTTGAGGAAGATGTGGCATTGCTCGGTCATCATGGTGGCAAGCACTTTTCTACACCATAACCACCACCCTGAACTCTGCAACTCACCCCTGCGTGAAGCCCCAAGTCCGTGTATTTACACACCCAGTTTGTTTTGCCCACTACTCCAAGCTCTGCTCTTCATCAAGCACCTCCCCACAACCTATCATCCAACATGGGATCATCTCTGACATGACCCCATGCACCTGACATCAGGGCTCCCACCAAAGGATGTGGCTGGGCTAAAGCAGTGGTCCTTTCCATAGGGAATGGCCGGAGCCTTTCCCACGCCTGCTCCAAGTCCTTCATAGCACATCCCTCACCTCAGGGCCGCAAAGCACCCGGACCCAACCCACTTCCTACTGCCCGAGGCCTCTCCCTCCTGAGCTCAGAGTTAACACCACTTCCCCTCCCACCATCTCTGCCCTCCATTCCCCCCCCCAGCTCCCTGCAGACATCTTCCCCTCCCGCTGCCGGGATCACCATGGAAACCAGCCCCGAGCAGCTGCCGGCATCGCCCCGGTGTCGCCGGGGAAAGCGGCGGGCGAGCGGGCTCGGCCGGCATGGCTGCGCGGCTTGTCCCGGGCTGCCGGTCTGTGCTCTGCGGAGGGCCTGCCGCGGAGGGCCTGGTTGGGGCATGCGGGCCTGCACTTACCTTCTACTTATCAGCAAGGGATGAGAGCGCCTTGGAGGGATCTGGAAAGACAAGTAGTCCCATCTGGCTTTTATCCACCCTGTGTGTGGTTGCCCCGGTGCAAGCCCTGAAAATAGGGGTTTAGGTGAAGTAGGTACAGCTGTGTGTCAGCTGCCTCTGGAGTGTGGAGCTGAGCTCAGGACTTTGTTTTCCTCTCTGCTCAACTCCAAGAGGAAGGGTTTCAGATGGAAATGTTCCCCAGAGGTTCACACATTGCTACCGGTAGCGCCCCCAACAAGAACATGGCAATAATCATAGAATCATGGAATGGTTTGGGTTGGAAAGCACCTTAAGATCATCCAGTTCCAACCCTCTGCCATGGGTAGGGACACCTTGCACTAGATCATGTCATCCAAGACTCCATCCCAACCCTAGTGGTTCCCCTACACAGGTTTACATTGGGGTGAGGGCTTCCCTTCCCTGGGGAGATACACGAGGCTTTTCCTCAGCTGTAGCAACTGACCTCCATCCACAGAGGAAAGCACCCTCTCACATTGATTTCCTTCTTCCATTGGGCAAAGCTCACCTAACCTGAGCTACAGACCAAACCATGGAAGCTGCTTTTACTCAGGGTTGTAACACCATCATCTTCGAGGCAAAAGCCATCACTAACCCGCCTAAGCCCCCTCAGACCTCCGCTCCCTTTGCACAGTTCCTGTGTGTGCCCACACGGGCAGGTTTACTGACGTGTCCTTTAGGAAGTATGCCATGCAGCACAATGCCAGGGACATGGCTCCAGCTGACAGCAGATCCTGTGGGAAGAGGTCAGGCTTTGCTTTCATCTGTGTGTCATCCTGAAGAGTTAGCCTTGTGGTGGGAACATATGCCAAAGGATGTCCTGAAAGTAGGTTGAGACAAAATAAGAAATTCGGATTTGCTGACTTACTATCCATAGTGAATCATGAAGAAAAAGCTGGAGAGGGGCTTTTTACAAGAGGATATAGTGATAGAACGAGGCAAAATGGCAAAATGGGTAGAATTTGACATTATGAAGAAGTTCTTCTTTATGAGGGTGCTGAGGTGCTGGCACAGGCTCCCCAGGGAAGCTGTGGCTGCCCCATCCCTGGTGGTGGTCAGGTTGGATGGGACTTGGAGCAACCTGCTGTAGCAGATGGTGTCTCTGCCTGTAGCAGGAGGGGTTGCAACTAAATGAGCTTTAAGGTCCCTTCCAACACGAACCATTCTGTGGTTTTGTGTCTTTTTTTACCAATCTTTTTCTTAAGTACATCTTCCTGACTAGCAAAACAGCATCTCCAGTTTCTGCTCCAAGAGGCTCATTACACCTATCCTGCCTGTGTGGTCAAAGTAGGGCCCCAGTTTTGGACTTCACCATAACTCTATTTTTGTTCAAACCTGTCATCTGCCCTCATCTTAAATTCTTCCAAGTCTCATCTTGTTCTCATTAGCGTCCTTGATTGTATGGCTGCTGAAATCTTCCTGCTCAACTTCTCTGTAGTATTTCACTGTATCCCTAACCAGCAATTACACATCAGAGATCAAAAGAAATGTTTCTCCATACCCATAAGATGCTCTGAAACTAGTGTTTTGCCTGTGTATCTGAGGCTACACTATTTTTCCTGCTCTTCTAAATCAAACTGATGCCTATTGGCCTCCAGCTTTCATTCCCTATTTTCGATCTGTGCCTCTTGTCCATCTTCTCCATAGACTGAACGATTTGCAGCACACGATTTCCTTTGATGTCGTCCATCCAAACGCACACACTGAGGCATTGCTCCCCAGTACGATACAGCACAGACACGGCAGCAGCTGTTTGGCTTCACCCAGGGAATGTCTTTTCCCCCACTGCTGTTACTTAATTGGAAGATTTGATGTGGTCTAATACCCGTAGCTGTTAGATGCAAACCCTCTCAGCTGCAAAGCACTGGGTGTAGTTGCTGGCTGCTCTCAATTTTCTGCTGCTCTCATATTTTCTTACCACACAAAGTAAATATGACCCTTCCTTCTTCCTCATTAGAGCAACCCGTTTAACAGACATTCAGATACGCAAGGAGTGAAGGCAATAGAAATGCACACTAGTGGAGCATTGAGGCTATAGTTTGAATACACACAGAGCCTTGGCTGTTCAATCCTTGTTATGTGACATTAGGACAGTTCTCTAGCTCCACAGTCCAGAGAAAAGGCATAGATCAAAGGTATATGAGTGCTAAGAGTTGCCAATGGAGTAAGAAAGCGTAAACAGAAGAGGTCCTCTTCTTCATTGTGGAGTGCAGTGTTTGCAAGTGTGTATGCTAGGCTATCCTAGCTCCTGATGGACCTGATGTGTAACATACACCATTCAGATAACAATGCACTTTGTCATCTGCCTTCTCCACTTCAAGCTAGTATCAGATATATCAAGAAATGACCAGTATTGTTTACTCCATTGCAAATTTAGAGAACTAATGTGATATTAATCAAACCATCTGAGAGTCTGGGTGATGGGACAAATACTTAAGAGTTGTTCTGTACTTGTAATAATATACCTTCTTCAGGGACTTGGAGTATTGCCTATTTTCAGCCTTCAACTTCATTTCAGGAAGGGAAGTTCAAGGGAAGGTTTTAGCTCTCTAGATCCCCTTCAAAGAGCTTACCAGTGTTAACCTGTCACTTCTGAATTAAGAATCCTTCGTTTGGTCCTGAAGATTAAATTTACCGTAAAACAAAGCTTGCTTTGTACAGATTAAACCTGAAGTAAGGTTAGGAAAAGCTGTATGTAAATTAAGCCACTTACAATAATGTTTATGTGTCCTGCATGTACCCTAAATAGTAGGAAAGTATGAAGGCCTCCTTCCATTGCCACTCTTGGTGGGATAAGCAAGGAGAACAGGAGGGAGGACCTCCAGAAGCATGAAGATGACTTCTTTGCATAGTTCAGAATCAGCAGGAAAAGCTTAAACTATCTTTAATTAAATCTGGATCTTCACCCTTTTACAGCAAGCACAGTCTCAGCCATAAACTGCTTTACACTGCAAACATAACACAAAGAAAGCAGGAACAGAATATACCACAGGGACCAAGTCTCACTTTCAGTGGTGATTCACAGGGACAAACGAGGACAAAATTAATATATGTAGGGGAAAAAACTCAATTGCTGTGGAAACCATTTCACTTCATGACATTTTAAGTATAAATTGTAAACTCCTGACATTGAATCAGTGTAGTTTTGTGTTATTCTACTATTGCAGACACCCCAGAACAGGCCATAGTGACAGATACCTTCCAGGCTATCACCATGCAGCAGAAGCCCCTACAATTTCAGACGAAAAGCCTGTAGTGATAGTATATGCTTTATGTGATTCATCTGGGACTGGGAAACTTGATCTCATAAACTTTGTCAGCATGAATTATGCGTTTGTTGTATTAAATTGTGCCCATAACCACATCACAGCCTCAGCAACCACATAGTACAAGCCCCCGTGCCAGAGTGTACAGGCATGGGGGCAATGTTATGGTTGTTGAGAGGCCTCCTGTGTCTGAGCCTGTCCAATTTGGTCATGATTGACATCTCAGCTGTCATGTTTCATCAGTGTGAGTTCTCCCCCCTCCCGTCTCATTCTCCAGCTTTCAGAAGGTAGGCTCTTGGTCCTGTGTCTGTTCCAAGGAAGCACCATGACCTACATGTCTGCCCCTGACCTTTAGCCTGATCAATAAAACTACAAATTGGTCTTTTCTTATCCTTGGCACTTTAGTCATAAAATCCCTATTGAGATGGAATGAAACACTGAACTTTATGTCTAGGCGTCATGAACATGTTTTGAAGCGGGGGAGAGAGACTGGCAGTATTTCAGCCTTCAGATACACAGCCCTCTTTCGCTCACTTGCTGTGTAGCAAGCCTATGTGTTATATTTGAAACCTGTCGAACATCCTTGTTGTTTCCATATTCACATATTTTCCCAAATATTCCAGGGAGAGAGAGAACCTCAAAGTTGTGGGGTTGTTTTCCACTATGCATCCTTCCCTCTTTGGTGACTCTTTCACTTTGCTGTATAGAGACGACTAGCTCTTGGTCTCTGGAAAGCCAGTGGCAACACCTAATCGCTTCCTAAACATACTCTGTGGGCTGCAATCAGAGGAAAAGTCACTAAAAAACTACTAGAAAAAAGGATCTTTTGCCTTGGCACACCAGCAGCCATGCATGTGAGGTACAAATAAGATACAGATATACTGCACTGACTGTGCTGTTTAAGAAGGACTTGTAATAGTTTGACTTGGTGATCTTAAAAGTCTTTTCCAACCTAGTTGCTTCTCTGATTCTGATACCCAGGCTAGCCTAACAGCAGAAATTGTTCTATGAGCTATGCAGATGTGAACTGTTTTTATTCGGGTTTGCTGAAGGAGCTTGAAACAATCTCCCATATGGCACAGGAACAGGCCTTTCACCTGACACATCCAGTTTGTGCTAGCAGTAGGCAATGCAGCAGACATTAAACACAGGCACTGCTGCACTTGTGCTGCTTCAGTGGTTTGTGGGCAGAGGACGTGTAAGGGATGCACTAGAGGGAGAGGAAGAAGAAAGAACCCATTCCCACAAGAGAAGGGAAGGATAGGAGACACAAAGATAAGGCACAAGGACAGTAACCTTCCTACTGTAGGATGGTTACAATCCAAGAGGCAGAGGGAAGAGGGAGAAGCAGTAGGGACACCTCCACTGAATGGAGGGGTATGTTCAGGAGGAAGAGCGGAAAAGGCATAATTTCTCTCAGAGGGGAGCAGAGAGCATTTTGGGAGAGAACAAACAAGGAACAGAAAGTGTTTAACACTAAATGGATGAGCTGTTGTTGCTACTATTTGTGTTATCACAGGTCTTGTGGTCACTGTGGAGGCCTGCCTGCACTGAGCAGCGTGAGCAGACATGGGAGGGCACATCTGGATGAGCTCATCCAGTTAAGCCTTGCAGCAGTGTCGGCAGACCTGAGCTTGCATTTGCACTTGTCAATAAACAGTAGTTGGGTCTGAAAAAGCATGTAGGGGCTTTGGGGTTTATATCAACAGCTTTCATCAGAATATCAGAAGGGCATTAACAGGGCTGTATAGGTGCTTAATGTGTTACTTTACACCCATTGCAGGGTGATGAAGAGGGAAGAAAGAGGCTGCATTGCACATTTTTGTGCGCAGCTTGGACTATTCCATCTTCTTTACAGTGAAAAAGCTGGTAGAGCCAGATGATTTCTTCGTGCTGGCAAGATGGTTGTGTATTTAGCATACTCAGCTGCTAGTAAGGTTGGAAATCATACTTTTTACCCAGCTGCGCTGCCACAGAATGGCCTGGAATAACCTCCTGTGTCACTTCAGGGCTTTTAGCTGCTGAAATGAAACATGACTGTGAATCAGGAAGGAAGACAATGAAAGCAGACTGTCTTCAAATTCCTTTTTGATAGTCAGGCCACTCCTTATGCCAGGAAGGCTTGCCATCATGTCCATCCATCCATGAAAAACAGAAAGCCAGATCCAGTCAGTAAAGGGGACAAGAAGACTATAGAAGCCTTTTGGTTCTTGAAAGCCCAAGAGGAGCGGTATGAATCTAACACCATCACCTGTGTGTTTGTCTGATGCCAGTGTATGCTACACAACACTGCAGAATCAGCAAACGTGATTTCCTACACCTCAGTTTGGAGGAGACACCAGAAATACTGTGTTGGAATTGCTCAGCACATGCTCAAGGCAGGCAGGTGGCAGGTTCAAAGTGGAGCAAATAAACAGTTTGTTTATGTAATGCATTGTTAGGCTCTGAAGTAACCAGATACAGTATTGGAAGAAACAGACATTAGAACCCACCAGATGCAGCTCTGCTGCTGTATTATACAGGGAATTCTTAAGCTTAGTTTTATATATTCTTACATAAAACAGGCTGAGACTAGTATCTTCGGGGGTTACACACTTGGTAGAGAAATCCCACCTTTTTCTGAAGACACTTTTAGTGACATCAGCTTTTAATGGCACTGGATCTTTATCTGTCATTGCAGAGGTTGCACATCTGTCTTCACCTCTTTACCTTTTATTTCATTTGCCATGTGATCCTAGAGTTGTAACAGAGATCAAGTCTTCATTATAATGTTCCTGCTTTACGGGTACTCCTTGTAAGAAGAGAGTTGTTCCTCAGAAGGACTATATAGAAAACAAAAGAAGACAAATAAAGAAGCAGCACAGCAGAACAGAGAGAACACAAGCTGGAGAGAAGGTGGTCCCATTGGAACTGCTGGAAAAACAGTTCGCATCTCATGTCATCGAATGAAACCCCAGAGACCTCACATGCCGTGCAACCGGTCCCACACTCATTTTAAGTCCTACCTCAGAACACTGGGTTTTGCTATTTTCTTCAGTGTTCCCTGACTTCATGGCTGAGTGCCTTTTCCTCTAGTGAAATGCACTGCTTTCCTGTAATGGAAAACAGCTCAGCTTTTGGTAGTGGTTATAGCATTGTACCACTGTGTCCATCTTCGTCCCTTTTGCAATGCCATTAGGGCCCAAAGGAGCTAAACAAAGGGTAATACACCACTAGGGACATGTCCCTAGCTAAACAAGGCATTTCAAGAGCACCAGTGTCCCCTTGCCAGCTTCATCTGCAGTCTGTGCCCTGCAAAAGTATTTCAGCACTGATAAAACTGAGGCTTGCCCAGAGACAGACTCTATTGGAAGCAGTGATACAAATAGACGGTGATTTTAGCAGAACCAGGACTTCATACTCTAAGTTCCCAATATGTTGGCTGCTGTCATATTTAAGCATGTAACTTAAAGTACTCCGTATGACATAAAGTAACGCTGTGTATGAACAGATTTGTATTAGGATTGATCTAGTCATTCTGAGTTCTTTATTCTTATGCTTGAGCTGTGCAAGAAATGAACATTTCTGGTACCAAATTTAGAAGGAGTGTATTTCATTGTAGACAAGAAGATATTGTCTTCTTTAGTGGCAGTACTGGGGACTGACAGCAGTTTACAAAGCGCAGAAACTGTGTGTGTTAATCTCTGATAGGCTTATCACTGTGCTAAACTGTTCCTATAAATTGTAGGCCTAATACTGGTTTCAGTTACACCAACACACCCCCAGGAACTCCCAGAGGATTTAAAGATGTGCAAATGTAGCAGAATTTGATCCCGTGTAGTGTCGGTATTTTTAAACACTCATCTTTTCAATAGGTGTAACACATAAACACTACATATTGTTACTTACTTCACCAAGTTCAGTCTTGTTGGAAGGCAGCTGATGATTCCCACTGACTTCAGCCGGGAGGGGCAGATTCCATAGACCCATTATGTGTGGTGATTTATGTGGCATTCATTATGATTGGGTTTGGGGTGCCTGTTTGTCTTGTTTTTACAGTATATTGCTGGTCAATTCATAATGTATGTTATACTCAGACCTATAGATAAAATACCAAGTTCACAGAGGAAAAATAAGGGCAGAATTTACATTTCATTCATTTTTTGTTTGTCTCTGCTGTTCTTACACACTTGAATGTCAAAATGCATTTGTTGTATCCTAATCTACATCAAATTGTCCTGAAGGAGCATTCATTATTCTTTTATTGTCAGCAAAACACATTGAAACAGGGGTATTAAACATCTGGCCAATGTACGTTTATGTAGCCCAAATGGCATATTCAAGATCTAAGTATGCAAGAATTCTTCTGAAAAGAAAAGAAGTCTTGGCTCTGATTTGAGAGAGAACCTATCCCATCAGAGCTGCTATAACTGAAGTGATCTCTGCCTGTGACAATGGATAGCTTAAAGCAGTGCCTGAGAAGTGCAAACTCCTGTGTTCCATCGCTAATCTCATTTTAAGTCTAATGAGGGCACTTAGTCATAATTAACTGGTTTGCCCCTAAGCCCCCGTGATTGACAAAGAGACAAGCTTAGCACTGACAATAAGACAAAAACCCGTATATTGCCCAAAAGAAGGAAACATAAAGAGCAAAAGTAGCAAAAGCATACGGAGAAGTGGGGGCCAGAAAGGAAAAAGGAGGTTTGGAAAGGTTTGCACAGAAGGCAGAAGAGTGTGGCCGTATGAAGTGAGCATGTTTTCACCCCAGCAGAGAGGTCTCTCAGCTAGATGAGGGGGTAGGACCAACGAAGGAGATGCTATTTGCAGCTCAGAGAGGTGTGAGAGAGCAGGGACAGCTCAGCTCCTGTGAGGCTGGTGTGAAGCTGTTAGGAGATAAATTCCCAGGCATCAGGTCACAGCCCCAGCAGTTCAAGAGGTTTCAGCCTCAGAGAATTGTCCTGCTGCCAGCACATTTGGCTTAAGAAAAGTAAGTTTCAGCAGCAGTGAAAAGGGACGAGGAAGGTGGTTCCAAAGGCTGAAAAGAGTGGGCAAGAGAGGGTGGCAGTGGGATTTTCAGGTTTATGAGACCACAGGTAGGCAGTGGGGTCTGTCATGTTTCCTCCAGTTTTCTTGACACTTTTCCCTTCCTTAACCTCTAGAGTACCAACTCCTTATCCAACTTGCCCCCATCCCTAAATCCCACAATCCCTTCTCTCTACCTGAGTAGCCTTCTGCCCACACATACTTCTTCCATCCCATTTATCACCTGTCCACATCTGATCCCACTCTGCACAATAGCTCCTCTAGGCAGCAGAGATTGCTGTCGTAAGGACGGAGGCACAGGGGCAGAACTAGGAAGATGGAAATGGTAGAGAAAGGAGAAGGGGATACAAGTGCAAGTGGTAATGACTGTTGATGGAGCACTAGTCTACTGTAACTAAATTATTGCAGTGTGATGACTTGGGGTCCAATTTTCGAAAGCCCTACCAAATAACTTAAAAACTTGCATTGTATTTTCCAGACTAACTTCAGCACTTATGATGGGAGACCTTTGTGGGTGGTGAGGGAATGGCTGCTATATAAAGGAACGCAGTGGGGATGAATTAAAAGGGGAATATAATAGCATAACAATAATAATAGTAACAACATCATTAATAATAATGATAGGTCAGCACTGGTTTAGCTGAGCTCCATAACACTGCTGCAGTGTTGCTGCTGCTCATCCTCCCCTCTGCCAAAGCATCTGCTGTGGGAGCAGAGAGGGTGGCAGGAGATGTGTGCCTGGGTCCTCACTGTCCCTGGACACAGCCCATAGTGGCTCTGGTTGCTGCTGTGTGAGCAGATTTCGTGATTCTTCTCTGAAGAGAACAGCCTCCAGCAGCACGGCAGGTGTCAGGGCAGAATCTGACCTGAATTTATCAGAACTCTTCTTTTTGACCAGAGGAATGGGACCCTGTGCCATGTCTGAGTACCTGTGTGCCTAGCACAGAATCACCAGTCTGATGGTGTCTGGGAAGCTTGTCTGTTGGGCGAGCCTCCTGTCAGGCAGTTGTAGGGAGCAATACGGTTCCCCCTGAGCCTTCTCCAGACTGACCCCCTCAGGCCCCTCATCCATTCCCCATCACACTTATGCTCCAGGCCCTGCACCAGCTCCGTTGCCCTTCTCTGGCCCCACTCAACCCCTCAATGTCTCTCTTGTAGTGAGGGGCCCAGAGCTGAACAGAGGATTCAAGGTGCAGCCTCACCAGTGCCCAGCACAGGGGGACAATCCCTGCCCTGGCCCTGCTGGCTGCTCTGTTTATGAGGCAGGATGAGTAACCTTTCATTCACCAGCAACAACAGCTGGACTGTCAGGTGCAGTTCCCCCTGTCTCAGGCCACAGCCACGGACCAGTGCACACACTGTTTTCCTGGAGCTGTGTGTGTCTCCCAGTGCTGCGGTCAGCCACTGCCAACAACAGAGGCAAGCACTGCCCAGCACTGTGCCTGCAAAATGTCCACAGCTCTTCCCTTCCGCTGAGACAGCTGTTGCTAGGGAACTGCTTAAAGTCAAACAGCAGAGGGGAGGGAAAGGGAAAGGGAAAGGGAAAGGGAAAGGGAAAGGGAAAGGGAAAGGGAAAGGGAAAGGGAAAGGG
>JASSUY010067469.1:0-29282 GCA_032466535.1 Forpus xanthops
CAGGCTCAAAATCAAAACCACAGCGCTGCACCAGCTACCAAGAAGGAGAAAAATGACTGCTGCTGCTGAACCCATGAGACGAGCACAAATCCAGAACACATAGTTGCTATGAATAAAATTAACTCTATCCCACCAAAATCAGTACAGTTATAGATCTGAAGAGCTTCTTCAAGGGATTATTTTGCTTGCAGAATTGCAGTTTGGCTTCAGGCTGTCCTTTGAACTGCAAGAACACTCAGAAAAGATTCCTGTTGCAGATTAATAAACAAGCAAGCTACAACATGCTCAGGTGTGAGCTGCAAATGGTTGGAAGATGGAAGAAAATTGAGTCTGTATCATTTCTGCTTGCTCTTTTCTTACCCTTTCCTTTACATCCTGATTTGACTGATGGCAAGGATAGGTTACTTGTGCTTGGTCTCAACTAGTTCCTCTGCTCTTATGATCTCATGGCTTCAACCCAGGCTGATAGAAACATACCTATGTGAATACTGTTGCACTAGTGAGATAGTTCAAACTTATCCTTTTGATGATCATTTTCAGTAGGAATTGCTGCAAGCTCTATTTGTTAATACACATATTCCCCCATGCCCTTGATTTGGAGATGAGGAAGCTGGAAATCAAATAATAAAAGTTAGCATGAAGGGATTATTACAATCCTTATAAGGACTTTTGGGAAATTATTATACAAACAGATGCATAATAATGTGTTAAAAAATATACTGAAAAGGTGTTAAAAATACTTCAGATTAGTTTGTCTAGGTGATGAATAGAGTTGAAATTAAAGGAGTAGAGAGATGCAATGACGTTAGAGAGAGATAAACCCTTTTTTTCATAAACCCATTTTTTCGAATTCCCTATGGAGCTGCAGCAATCCGAAATTATTTCTGCTTTTTGCTCTTTCTTTCTCATTTAAGATCTCAGACTCCACTAATAAAGGAAAGAATTATGAAGTTTTATTAGCCAATGGGGAACTCAGCTATCAGAACAGGGCCTGCTTGCTCCCTGACTAATTTCAGCCCTTAGGTTTTGTATGCTTTTTGCCCTCTGTGTTTTTCCACAATCAGCTTTCTTTACTTACCTGTTTTAGGGAGTAGTCATCTGTAACAGCCTCTGATAACATCTGGCTATCAGGCTAAAACCATTAGCAACAGCTCATGGGTGTGATGACAAATTGCAAAGGATAATCCTTGCTTTCATCTGCAATGTTGGACTCCCTCATCTCCTACTTCTGTTTTCACTGGATGAAAGATGGTGAAGGAGGATAAAGCTCTCCTTCCCCTATAGGAGGTGCAGCAAGGATGGGGCAGGGAACAGGGAAACCAAATGACCAGAAAGATTCATCTCATGATCATCTTCTAGTAGTATAAGATCAGAAGGAAAAATAAAGATCTGTTCTCACTATAACAGGATGAATCTTGAGTGGATACGCTTGACCTGATCCTTGGGCAATACTGTTTTACCTGCATAAACCAGAGGAGGAAAGAAGGCCAAAGTCATAACTCGTGCTAATTACAATAAACCTTAAAGCACAGCCTCAGACCCAATTCTGTAACACATTATAAGGGTTTTTTTACTGTATTGGCTCAGTCGGGTGTAATACTTGTGGAATTCTCTGTCTCACTGGATGCTGCTGCTGAACTCACTTTCCTTCCATGTAATCTTCATTCTATTTCTCTTCCTTTCCCTGCTTTCTGCCTGTGCTCACCTCCTTGACCCACTTCCTAACACTTCCAGCTTGAGCGGAGAAGATTAACATTCATGTTTCTACATCTGTGTGTGCACATTTTCCCATCACCAGACACTGTAGACAATTACTGTCATGGGCAAACAATGTCCACTTTTAATCAATTTCCACCAAGTTAATTTCTACAAGTGTTGTTTATTACCAGGAAGGAAGATGAACAAAGGGAACAAAGACAGACAGGAAATCCCAGGACACCAGTGCCGTACTCAAAGAGGCAAACATAATTAATTGTAGTGGTTTAATTTCTGCACCTTCTGCTTGCTCCCATGTCAAAGCCCAGGTGCCTTTAACTGGCATGTTAATTAGTTCTGTGTTAGCAAACAAAGACACTGCAACTGTTATAGGCATTAAATTGCAAATGAAGATGCTGCTGCCCTGGGCCAGCTGACAATCACCTGCCACATTGAAGCAGATCTACCAGTAATACAGAGATCTGATAAGAACAAATGTCATGGGGGCCAGGACTCACCTGGTCCTTTGGGTTCATGTCATAACTTGTTAGGCATGACCTGATGTTAGAACAACACAAGGGGGACTTTTCCCATCACCAACCTTAATTTAACTCACGGCTGTGTCCTAAATCCATGTAGAGTGGGTGGGAGTGGAGGGAGTATGACCGATGTGTGCATATAAGAAGGTTTGCATATTTCTTAATTAGGCTCCACAATCTGTCACAGTTGATGGATTCATCTGAGGTCCCGTTGTATCCTCTTCAATATGTAGCAGATGATAGGAAAAAGGGAAAGGCATTTCTGCAATTCTCTTTCTCTTTAGCATATCCTGTCAAGTTGGAGAAATACCAGTTTTGTTTGCAACAGGGGAACGAGGGACTCTTTTCAGGTTTTCCTTGACACTTCCTATAGACATGCTCTGCCAAGGCAATTAACTGAATCTATACCCTGTTTACTCCTGATACCTTCTGAAATGCAAATCCATTGATACTCTCTAACACTGGAGGAGCCAATCACATCAGCCTCTCCTAAACACAGGCATATGAAAATAAATGGTTTGGGATGACAATGACCGTCTGAATTTCTGCCTTAATTCATGAAGACTGTACACTGGCAACAGACAAGAGCACCTCTAGAATGTTAAACATAATGTTAAAATGCATTTTCCTAAATGGGTTTAATTAGGAAGGCTAAGCTGGCATACATCGCATGGAAAGGGAATCTCAATCAGTTTCCAAGTTTACAGGGTAAAGTAAAAAAAACTGAGACTCTTATTCACACTTTTTAATCTCTCCGCTTTTCATGCAAGCTCCTGATCATTCTTCAAATAAAACTATAATTGAAATGGAGCAACTTCTTTCTATTTTCATACTGAGAATGGAGGAAAAGCCATGGAAGTTTTAAGGCACCTTATACTGGGATCCTGCAGGCTTTTTATGGGCAACTCTTCCATCAGTATGGAAATGAAAACTTGCAATTCATTTTGTTTTCACAATGGGAAAAAGTCAGTCTCATGGCATTGAGGCTTTATGAAGTATGCAGAAATTTATTAGCTGAAAGCAAAACTGAAGTGATATTATATATGTTCCAAGGATAAAACATCCCTTTGGAAATGAGCAATTCAACCCTTTGAAAATCAAAGCAAGGGCAATAGGTATCATATGGAAATCTAACACTAGTGAAAAGATGGAGAAAATGCTAGTGCCATCTATTGGCACGAAAATATAATGGTGGAAAAGAAGCTTGGGCTCTTCTGCGTGTATCCAAACAAGGATAGAGGAGGCTGTTTGTTCTAATTACATCAAGTTAAGATATTTGTAAATATGCGTTTTTATGTTTAGTCTTTTTAATGATGTTGTATTTGGGGTAAATATGTTGACTTTAAAATTAATCACCGTTGTAATCAAGCTGCAGCAAAAGATGGGGCTTTGAATGTAATGGGAATTAAGAGTCATTGCTGAGTGGATAAATGCTGGCACACTGTCTAATGCTCTTAAGCAGGTTTGCAGTATCATCACAGGCTGTAGCTGGGTTAGTGAGCAAGTTTAAATTTCCTATGGAACAAAAGATGGAGGGATATTAAGTCCCTAGATATTTTATGGCTTTCCTGGTCAGCTGCAATTGGAAACTATTTCCATGCCTGTATCTGGACAGAAGCAAAGAGGAATGTCTATTCACAGGGAATCAGTAGGAAGCAACCAACCAAGATGGTAATGATAGGACAAGGGGCGATGGGTTCAAACTGAAATAGGGGAAGTTCGGGTTAGATATAAGGAAGAAGTTCTTTACTGTGAGGATGGTGAGGCACTGGACTCGGTTTCCTAAAGAAGTGGTAGTGCCATCCATGGCAGAGTTCAAGGGCAGGTTGGACGGAGCCTTAGGTGACATGATCCAGTGTGAGGTGTCCCTGCCCATGGCAGGGGATTGGAAGTGGATGATCTTAAGGTCCTTTCTAACCCTGACTATTCTAGGATTCTATGATTCATTATACTATGAAACCCAACATAGTAGCTGCAAACTACTACCTAGTTTGTAGCCAAACACACAGCCATACCCCCTGAAGAAGCAAAAACCTAAGAGATCTCTTTGAAGGATTACTAACACTTGCAATGTGTTTCCTTATTGTGACATCCCTCCAATGACTAATATCTCTCAGGAATTGTCATGTCTGCAAATAATTCCTTTCTTCAGAAAATTAGTGTTTGGTATTAAAATCCACTGAGACGGTTCTCCAAAGGAGAAGTTGATTTGGAGAAGTAGCTTCAACTCAATTATTATGTACATTACTAATGAAAAGTCAAAGCTTGGAAGGACTTTAGGACATTTGTGTGGAGCACTGTAGGCATCCATGAGCTTTTATATGGAGTCACTACTTTCCAATGGAAACCACACTTACTTTTTAAGAGTGGCTTAGACTGAAAAATTCTGAGCATCTTTTCCCTATATAGTTTTGCCCATCTAGTAGTTGCCTTCACAGTTATAAATATAACACTGATCCTCATCTCGCATTTATCCAACTTTAATATCCAACTGTTGAAGTCTTTTGTATTCTACACTTGATGTAAAGTATTTCATTTTTGTTAGCTTGCACACATCTTCACATTTTTTTCCCAGTAGGCATTCAGAGTTGCCTATTATATACTTAATGTCATATAAAGATGATCTTCTGGGTCGTGTGGCATAAACCCTTCAGAAACAAACCCCCCTGAATCAAAAGTGTATCTTCTATAGGTCTTCTGAAACTCCAGCATTAAAGGCACGCTTACAAATGGTGATCAGGTAACTTCTTTGGCTTTCTAGTTGTTAAAGCAAAAAGCTTCCAAACTTCCCACTCTAAGATGGACTTTGCAGACATTCAAATAACCCAGATGCTCAAAGGTTTGTGTTCTCTGTTATGTCAGCATTTTGCTTCCTTTTGAAACAGGACCTCTACAGCTGCTCCTGTCACCCCAGTGCCTGAGATGGAGACAAAATAGATGAGAGTCCTTTAAAAAACACTCCTAAACCCCACTCTTTACATTTTCACAGCCTGGAATACCAAGCGAAAGAAGAATTCAGAGGACGTTGCTTTTGTCCTGAACATTACTGACACTTTGGACCATGACCAATACCCTGGGAAAGTCTAGTTCTGAATCGTCCCAAGATGAGGAGGATGCTGTGCAACAGTAATGTGACATAGAAATGCAGTCTGGAACTTCTAGAAAACACCTTTCATTGTCATTATATCTCTTGTTACCTCAGAAAACACTCAAAAACATGATGTGAATTTCTCTGGGTACTATGCCGTGGTAATAAAGGCTGTTTCAATACTATTAAAAGACAAGTTTGTGAGATGAGTGTCTCCCTCACTTTGTTGTTTTAAACAGGATTTGATTAATCATTTTGCAAAGATTCTGGCAGCCATCTCAAGTCAGAAATGCTGACATACCTAGTGTGGACAGTGAGTTGAGCAGGATGAGTAGAGGTGGTCCTGCCTTATCTTACACCTCTCTGCAAACTCAGCAGAATAGATCAGCAGATCTTTATGTATCAAGTTTCTTATTAACATTACATTCCACAGATACTGAAATGACCATGGATCAAGGCAACTCTGGAGAGACTCTGCATGCTCATGGATGAATGCAAAGTCTTGCCAAAGTCTAATCAAGAAGGATAACAGATAGGAAGATAATTCTCAGCAGTCCTAGAAGGGCTTGAAATGTATTAACCACAAGGGAGTTCTCAAGGTAAATCCCTGTTATTGAACAGGTTAGATATAAGGAAAAAGTTCTTTACTGTGAGGGTACTGAGGGACTGGCACAGGGTGCCCAGAGAAGTAAATGCTTCATCCCCAGCAGTGTTCAAGGCCAGGCTGGACAGTGCCTTAGGTGACATGGTCCAGTGTGAGGTGTCTCTGACCATGGCAGGAGGTTGCAGCTGCATCAGCTTAAGGTCCTTTCTAACCCAAAACATTCTGTTATTTTATGTGTCTTATAAATAAATTTTGCAGGTTTCATTGCAGTTTTTTTGATAAAACCAAAGAATATTTATCAAGAGAGAAAAAGAGACAGGGAGGGAGAAAGCCTGGAGAAAAACCTGGCAAGAAAGCTTGATGTTAGTTCAATATTGACATAATTGTAAAACTTACATAGAAGGAGGTGAAATCCCTTTCATCACGACATTAGGAAGGGGAATAAGCTTCTTGAAACTCATGCATGATTACTGATATGATCTTGAAGCTAGTGACTTTGAACAGGTCTGAGCTGTCATTTCCAGGCCACAAATGGCTGCAATAATAACTTGCTTCACAAGAGTAATGTGGGGTTTGCTGTCCTTTGCACTGTGCTTTGCCAGAGGGCTCAATGGAAGGACAAAGATTTGTATCACCAAAATGCTGTGACATTTTTACAACATTTAATCACACTCTCTAAGGTACTCCAAGTTCAGCACCTGCTTAAAGAAAACCTTGAAGTCAATCTTACAGAGATATTTGGGTCTCCGTATAGACACCTCCCACCCATCTTATTGGCTCCTACTGTCCCAGGACCACTACTCAGTGATATGTGCCTCTTTCTGCACTGATCCTTGCAAATCCATTGGGAAGCATTGCCACTTCTGCAGTGAGCAGAAGCACAGAGAAGAGAATCTGACAACCAACAACGCACAAACACAAAACCACATTATCTTTCACCTACTGCAAACCAACACTCTGCATCCAACTAAAGAAGGTGAAAGGTTTTCCCCTCTGAGTCAGTTCTTTTATCATATCAATCTTCTTTATCTTTTTAATGTGCTTTAGGATAAATGATGGCAATAGATCACACTCCAGAGTTGCAAATAAATAGCCCTTAAGAAAAAGGACATATAACCATAAATAAGTGTATGAGTCGTTTTTTGAGTAGAAAATGTAAATCAGAGACAATGAAGAAAATCAAATGTGTCAGCCAAAAGGAACCCTGGCAAAGCAGAAAGATTTCTTAATTAAATCAGGTACAGAATCCAGCGTAAACCTCTTCCATGGGAAACACCAACCAAAATGGTTCATTTTTAACCATTCCATCTATGTAACCAATAAAAAGATAACTGAGGTCATCTCTCAGGACCATCTACCCACCTACTGAGCTCTTAAGGTCTTGAGCCCACCACATGCATTACCCTGATACATTCCATGGCTACGCTTCCCAGACTGCAAATGAAAAAGAGCCACCATTTCTCTGCAGTATTTTTAAGAGTCACAGATCAGATCTCATGTCAGCAACACATTCTTTTCCTCACTGTTCCCCATTATCTGTCCCCACTCTTAGACTCAAATCTCACTTTGATTATGCTTGAGAATATTTTGAATGAGTTGGATTTCTACAGCTTTAGAAAGAGTAACTCACAGCAGTCTCTTCTATCAGCATTTCCCTTCCCAGTGAGACAGTCTTGCTGTTAACCCTAGCGACTGCATAGACTTTATGAACTGGTGAGGTGTTTTGGCCTGATGGACCTGAGCTGAGTCCTAAATAAAGAGTACAACAACGATATATCATTCTATAGGGCACATAAAGCAAAAAAATTTCTCTAAATGATCTTTAAGATCTCTACCAACCGAAACCATTCTATGATTATCTGATGGTAAATTCTAAAGTGCAAGTTGACAACTCATCCAGAATTCTTCTGTACTGACAGTAGAAAGAGAAATAAGAGCTGTATTCCAAGTAGAATCATAGAATCATTGAATAGTTAGGGTTAGAAAGGACCTTAAGATCATGTAGTTCCAAACCCCTTGCCATGGGCAGTGACACCTCCCACTAAACCATGTCACCCAAGGCTCTGTCCAACCTGGCCTTGAATACTGCCAAGGGAAGAACAAGTGTCAGAAGGCTGCAGGTAACCAAAGGCCAAATGGAGATCAGGGGTACACCAAGAAATTCTTGGGCTGGGGAATGGAGAAGGACAGCACCAGGAAGGGAGGGCAAATAAGCATGATATGGACCCCCTCTGTTGAACCCTCTGATGTCTTGGTGCAAGACAACATTGAGCATTGCAAGTAGTAAAGAAAGCCCACATACCATGTGTATGCTGAGAGAGAAATGTGTCAGAGGAAGGAAGTCAGAGAGAAAATTAGCACAGTTATAATGAATCTAGACCCTGGCATGAAGGTGATCCCACAAAGCATTTCCTATGTATAGGAAAGGAGAAGGTAACCTTCTCCTTAGAAAGATGTAAACAGTGAGCTACAGAGGTGGCAGACCCATCCCTTAAACTGGGGCAAAGAACCTTAAGCCAGACTGAAAGTGTGTAACACTTCTTGAAGGGTTTTAGTCTCTTTTTACACCTATTCCTGCAGAACAAATTGCCTGACTAGTGTAGTAAAGAAGCAGGAAGAACATGTTTAGCCAAAAGTTAGAAGATACCCTAAAACAAAACAACTGTGACACATGCAGATGAGTATTTTGGCAAGTGCCTTTAGCATAACATCAGGCCACCAAACTCTGTGTCTGAAGAACTGCCCTTGTTGTGGATCAGCTCTGTCTCACCTCTGCTGTTTGGTGTCTTGGTCTCTCCTGCTCTCCATCTCAGCCTCTCCTCCATCTCTTTGTCATCTGCATTTGCACACCTCACTTACCATGATCTGCACGCTTGGTGAGCACCTAAGCAGGAATTATCACTGAAGGCAGCTGGGATGCAGATTGCTGGTGTTTACACACTGATGCTTAAGTGACCTTTGGAGATCTGCAGATATGAATTTTCTATCTCATTTCCCATGGGGAAATATTTACATACTGTTGAATAGGCTGAGCTGTCTGTGATTTACAAACATTACTGGAAAATAAAGTAATAATAGGAATAATAATAACAACAACAGCAACAAACCCCAACATTTGCCTGAATTGGAGAGTCAGAGATGAGCGTGGGAGCCTGGGGGGCTAAGATCAGAGTACAGCATGAGAGGGTGGCTGTGGCATTCACCTTTCAGTCACGGATACCCATCTGCTGCCTGCCAGTTTGTGGCAATTTATTTGGGAGATAAGATTAAACCTCCTCATAGTTTGTGAGCATCCATTTTAAACAAGGCAGCGGATAACCCTCTGAGGAAATGAGGTTACTGCTAAAAAACAGCTCTTAATTTATGCACAAGGGGGAGATGCATCATGCAGTTCTTGGTACAGAAGTGGAGGTGGAAGAGAAGAAGGGAGGGTGACCTTTTTGTTATCTTTCCAGCTTTGTATCGTCACAGCACCAAAACGGCCTGAACACCACCCTGGTTTTCTGTCCTCCTTTTCACCCTGTTTTCTGTCAAATGTTAGAAGGGGGAGAGAGAGCACTGAGAAAGGAAAAACCTGATTCCAAACATAACACATTCAGCGACCCTTCGGCTGCTTCTCTTGACAGGAACTTTCAGGTCAGAATGTGTTTGGTTGGTTGTACGAAGTGGTGAAAGGGAAAGAGTAGGAGGAGTTTTCCTTGGGAATGTCAAGAAGGGATATAGCTGGGATTTAAGATCAACATGTGAAATAGTTAAAGTAGAGAGATCTCCCAACGAAGTGGCTGTAAAAACCACCAGTGGATACTGACCTATTTTGCCAGTATTGCTGCGTTGTTTCTTTGCTTTGCACCCATCTAAGAGCAAGTTTGTGGTTACATCTTCATGGTAGGAGCATCTTTATGTTCTGCATTGTGAATAAAAAGCATTTTGAAATCCTGGAGCTGCCCAATGCTATTATATTATAGGCATGAAATACACATTTATTTACCAATTATTACTATATTTTTAGTACTTAGCACTTAGTAATACCATGGAACTTGACTGATCTGGAGACTCTGAGGCTGTAGCACCATTCAGAGGAAGAAAGTCTGTATTACAGCACTGACGTAGCTGTTGCAGCAAAAGTATATTCCTTGACACTGTTTCTTAGTTTATTTGTGTGTTTTTCTGCTCTGTACAAAATGCATAGTTTAGCATAACTTAAATAAAGCAAAAAGAGATCAAATGAAGTCTTTATACATCTAAGAAAACAAGTTACTCATCTACAAACTCATTCAGGCAATTCAGTTTCCAAAGAGTGGGGTCCCTCTTCAGCATGTCCTGTCAGCAGTAGGCGAATCATAAATTGCACAGATTTCCCTATACATATCTAGGTCTAAATCACTGTCATACAGGACTGAGCCTCCTGCTTCTTCCAGCTGCTGTGTTGCCCTGGGTATGAAACATGTTGGGCCATAGTTGTCAGAGGATGGTTTATGGGATCCACATATTATGGCCGATCTGGACTGGCCTCTGTGTCTCACTGCCTTCCATGTCCCCTGATGAGGGGATACTGTTTGAATCTGCTAAAAAGTAGGTAGATATCCCCCAGTTCCTGGGAACATTCTGTTCCTGCTGCTTGCACAGTTGACCAAAATCAGGTGTACCCCCACCAGATGTCTCACCAGCTTCAGCATTCAGGCAACATGACAGCAGGGACCTCAAATCACTGTTATAAGTCGCTGAGGGCTGTTTGGGGGGAAACTTCTAGCTGTGGGTTAAAGAATGCAATGGGGTCATTACCACTAAGTCCTATCCTAACTATTCTATGATCTATGATCCCTTCTATTTTCTGTTTTCTAGCTCAGAGCCCAAGGGTCAATATACCCAGCATGGTTATGTATGATAAAAAAGGCCATCAGCAGTCCGAAGAGGTGCTTGTTCTTATGCAGTCTCCTCTCCTAGAGCTCCTGGGATCTATGTGGTCCTCCTCAGTGACATGAAGTTGCCCCTTTTCCCATCTAGGTAAACCAAAGCAAGGCACAAGAAAGAGTTTGACCTGGGGAAGGGTTGATGCAAATAGTCCCATGTAGTTTTCTAATAGTGGTCCTATAGCCAAACCTGGCTGGAAGATTTGCAGCTGGAAGGTAACCTGCAGCTTTCTGACAAGGAAAAGAGTGGGGAGGAAACCCAGCTTCATGTTGGCACCTTTCACTTTGCCCCAGGGTCCAGAAAGTGTAAAGCAGTTCAAAGTCCCCTCTTTGCTTCGGAGCTTTACCTAGAAGTGATCTTTGCCTTTCTCTGCCTTTCTGAAGCTGAAGCAGACCTGCTACCTGGGGATATGACTGAACCCAGCCACAAACTGAGCAACAGAAAGGCTATTTATCCCTAAGCACTGTTCTGCAGCTTTTCAAAAGGAGTCTTGTTTTCCTTTGAGGAAAATGGGCCCATGGTGAGTAAGATGGGCAACAAATAATTAATTCTCACAAAAATCTTCCATTTTGATAATATTTATGCTAAAAAATAATGACTTCCAGTAGGAGAAAGTCTCAAAAATTGGACTTAATACTCATTTCAAATTTACTGACAATAGCACAGGATGTGGTGAGCCAGGTATTAAATGGTATTTGCAATCTGCTCAAAACTAATCTATTCTTGAAATTGCTTTCCTGAAGAACTTGTAGGAAGATGGAAACAACAGGGGCAAAACACCTTGAGAAACGTGAACCTTCACGTGTTACCCCAGGAAATGTGACTTTTTTTCTTGTAGTGAGCATTGGCTTGTATTTTCCTAGGAAAAAGTCTGTTTATGGAGTTTTAGAAACTTTTTTCCACAAGAAACTGGCCAATCCTGCTGCTCTACTCTGCACTGGTGAGACCCCACTTGCTCAATGCCAAGCTGGAGAGCATCTTGTGTGACACAGTCTCAGGTGAGGTGTCTGTGCCCATGGCACAGGTTTGGAACTGGATGACCATAAGGTCCTTTTCAATACAAACCATTCTATGATTTATGATTCTGTGCAGAGAATTCCATAAAGCGAAAACAATCCAGAGCCTTGCAATGCTGTGTCAACTGTGCAACTACCTCAAGAAAAAAGAATCTAATAGTTTATCAGGAAAATAATTCAGCTTTTTTGCCTTTCATGTGGGTCTCCAGAATGCTTGGCTCTCTGTGGGAGGAATCCCTTTATTTTGTGGGCTTTGCAGTTCAGGCCTGTTACTTGAGTTCAAGATGGACCTACTACAGCTTGGACCAACTTCATGAGCTAATGAATGCAGTGGTGTAAATGGAGTAATCCATGAAAACTTACATGAACTCTTGTTTCTGCTAAAGGCTGGTCATGAGCAGGTCTGGGTTTTGCCTCACTTTCTTCCTATTTTAAATGGAATAATTCACTTCAGAGTCTCCTGATCAAAGGCTGACATAAACTTGCAACAGACTAGCCCAGGTTCTTATTGTAATGATTTTGAGGGGCTTAAGCATCCAGCATCCCCTGTCACTCATTCTTCTGCCAGTTTCCCTATCCTTTCCTGGTTTCTGTTGCTGGAAAGACAAATTGATTTTAGCTCCACTGTTTAAGACTTGGAAAGAGTCAGTAGTTGACAAGGAGTTAATTATCCTCTCTAAGGTGAACACAAGGATGTCAGTGGAGGAGAGAGATAATGGGCTATTTTGAATGGCAGCTTGAAGTGACAAGAGAACTGAATATGGAAAGGCTGCAGTAAATTCTTATTGTCCACAAATTGTCCTCCCATCAAATTTGCTATATTCCAGTGCTGAAGTCAGAACATTACTGTCAATTAAACAATGCCTTGGCCATGCATTAAACTGTGAATACTGCTGATGGCTGCTCAAATCAAACTTTATAGCAAAGAGAAATACTGCTATCTGCAATCAGCAATCATTAAGTAGCTCAGAAACAATACATGCCCTCTCAGGGCTCAATTTTGAAGAGGGCAGCATAGGCAAAGCAGTCAAAGTAAGAGTTATGGGGCACTGATGGATCTTAACTTGAAGGAAAGCAGTAAATGTGTTCAGTTCCTGTGCCATTTTTATCATAACACATTGAGGTTTGGAGAGAAGCTTTTATTATCAGTAATTTTCCTTATCTCTTCTCAGGGAAAAAAAAAAAAAAATAAGGTAAAATTTTCACTTTCTCCCAAGACGATTTGTGGAGAAAAATAAAAATGTTTCCATGAATATTTGAATCATAGAATCGTAGAATAGTTAGGGTTGGAAAGGACCTTAAATTCATCCAGTTCCAAACCCCTGCCATGGCAGGGATGCCTCGCACTAGAATGTGCCACACAAAGCTCTGTCCAATCTGGCCTTGAACATTGGCAGAGAACCTGAAAACAAAAGGACCCATATTGGGAACCTGGAATTTCATAAAGCAGAATCATTCTGTGGAAAGGTTTTATTAACACTGGATTAAAGTTCTTGAAAAAGAAGTCTCTGCATCTCTGTTCCAGGTCTGCACATTCATATACAAACCAGTTGCAATCAAAATGCACTCAGGCTCAAGGTGTTAGCTTTTCTTCCAGCAAGACCTTGTGCTTTAGGACATTAAAATGAAGTTTGAATAATGGATAATACAGGAAAAGACACAGAAATAAGCTGACAATCCTAGGATTGATTCCACACGTATTTAGTTCATTTAGTTTCATGAGAAGATAACTGAAGTGGAACAGGTATTTATTTCATTTCCCTGGCACATTAGACTGGGAACATAAGTCTCTTAGGCTGATTCTGACTCTGTTAGAAAGATGATCCAAACTTGTGATTTTACCCAATGAGGAGGAATGATTCTAGCATGAAACTGGATTCTAATCCTCTAAAGTACATATTTATTTGTTACTGGTGATCTATATTGTATTCATTGCAAGTCTTCATTTTAGTGTTACTTTTCTACAAGATAACCTGGTTATTACTCCATCTGTCACAAAATGGCTTAGGGCAATGTCACTGCAGAACAGATCTTTACCATGGATAAAATGGCATGACTGCTCCAACTACCCTGGCTATTGGTCAATGTCATTCACCTCCAATGGGACTTCATTTGAAACCTTTCTTGCTGGAGAACCTCCTCGTAGTGCTGGTCTGGCCCAGCTACAGCGCACCACAAGTCCTAGGCAGTTATGTATTGGGCTAAGGAGGCACCAATAAGGTCACTTGCTTTTCTGAAGTAGTTGGTGTGAGATCTAGGAGCCTTGGTGGGATTTGCCACAAAATAATTTACTATGATTTACTCTGATGATAGCAACAGTCTCTTTCTTCTTTCATCCGCTAGGTCTTATTAGTGAATCAATTACTGCTGTAAAAGGTCCTGGACATCTACTCATTGCTGTGCCTCCAGTTATGCTTTCATTCATTTGAGGTTCTAACTAAAAGGTCGTGCCTGGGTAATATTTTCTTATAACTAAGACTACAAGTTCCCTGAATCATCTTGCTTGCCCTAACACATGCACCTTTGTGATCACTAGTGTCTTGCTCCTATTCACAACAGAAACCTTCACTCTTCAGCACCAAAGCTCCTGGAGCCCTCAAAAAAATGCCTTTATTGCTCCCAAAGCTTACTATAGCTCAATGACCAACCAGTCAGCTTAAGGGAGGATTTAAGAGAAAATCATGCTATGAGAATCATAGAATCGTAGAATCATAGAGTCAACCAGGTTGGAAAAGACCTGTAAGATCATCAAGTCCAACTGTTACTCCGGCACTGTCAAGGCCACCACTAACCCATGTCACTGAAGGCCTCATCTACATGGTGTGGGAGCACTTCCAGGGATGGCAACTACAGCACTGCCCTGGTCACCCTGTTCCAATGCCTGCACAACCTCTCTGGGAAGGATTTGTTCCTCATCTCTGTCCAAACTTCACTTGGCACAGCTAGAGGCCATTTCCTCTTGTCTTCTATGTGCTCAATTTGTCCGCTGGTCTTCACGGTAGTTGTCCTTGTGGAGTCCAAACACAGGTTTTAAACACTTTTGAATCGAAGTTTGACACCCAAAGTGTAAATTTCCCACCATAAAGTCTGTATAACATGTTTCAATCTCCTCAGAGAGCTTTATTCCTTGTCTGCACTTTTGCTGCTTCGTCTGTCAGGTTGGATTTGCCTATCTGTTTGCAGATTACCAGCTCTTCTTTAAAACAGCCTTCTGACAGAGAAAGGTAGGAGTGTTCTACAACTGGCACAGGCCATGTGACTGTGTCCACTTAGACTGTGTCCACTTAGTCACTCTCACTGGGCCAAAGTAAAAGAAGCAGGAGAAGTTTCCAAAATCCTCATTGTGTAAACCCAAAACTATACATCATCCTTATCGTTGAATTGGCTGCTCTTACATTTTCATACTAAATTACCAGTCTTTGACTATTTCACAAAAGGGATTTCTTGTCAGTTAACAAAAAATAAGGGGACATGTCATCCATCTACATCCATCCATCTTCATCCACACTCATGTTCAGTGCCCACAAAGCAATAAAGATAGTAAATCAAGCCCAGAGTGATGACTCATTCAGGCTGTTTGGTCTCCAGGAGGAAAGGGTCCTCCTCCAGCCCCAGCAGAGAGCTGTTTCTTCTTACTTCTATGGTATATGTCAAGGAAACACAAGCACAGAGGATGTGTTTCTGGCTGCCAGCCCACTTCAGACGACAGGACCCATACAGAGCTGTAGGTGACCACACTGAAAACTGCAGCACAACAGCTCTCCCTAATTGTACCGTCTGTGCAAGTGCTTTGCAAGCCTGAATACACTTGCCCCTTTCTTGCTGTGCAGGGTCAGGTTTTGGGCTTTGCTTGAACTACTTCAGGAGCTGTTCTGGTGCAGACACACCTGTAAGATCAACAAGGCTTGGATGGTTTAGATGGGTGGACAGGTCAGAGTTAACAGCTATGATATAGAGGACTGTGTAGCTGAATTGGTTGCACCCTGGATTTTTATCACATATTTATATAGGAAGAGCTTGGGAGTGTGATTTCAGGTATTTGTCCCAGGTCTGCCAATCCAGAAGGTTGAAAGGTGAGTGAAGAAATCAAGTGGTCTTGCTCAATTTATTGTCTCTTGAAACTCTCCACAGGCTTAACAGTGGTTTATGTGGATTTGTTTGGCTTAAGGAGTTTCCTTTTCTCCTTCACAACCCAATATAGAATCAGAGAATGGTTTGGGTTGAAAAGGACCTTAAAATCATCCAGTTCGAACCCCACTGCCATGGTCATAAACACTTCACACTAGACCATGTTGCCCAAACCTCTGTACAGCCTGGCCTTGAACACTGACAGGGGTGGATACGTTAATTTCATAGGTAAAAGAAAAAGATAGCATCTAGCCAGAGGCTTTTTAAGGGGAAGAGAACTCTTTTGCTGGACTCCTGCTTCTACATCTTCCCTCTTTTCGCTGAAGCAACAGCCCTGCAGCCGGTGTATCCCTGGAATGTCAGTTTCATTTCTAACTGCATTCACAGGTTTTAAATATATGTCCTTTACCCACTGTAAAAATGCCTTTGTGGTCTTTCAACTTCCTTCAGTATCTCCTTTTCTGTTTTCTTTTCACTGCTAGGAATGAGTTTCCCTTTCTTGTATTCTACTTCAAAGCATCTTTCACCAGACCCTTAATTCGAGCTCAAGCTCCTACTGAGTTACAGCATAACTGCCCATGCTGTAAGTAACGTCCTTGTACCAGTCTCCACAGGCACCTATAGGGCTATACCCTTTGGTATGCAAGCCTTTGTTTTCCTTTAGATCCTTGTAGATCTAAAAGATTGCAAGTCTTACAATATCTACTTTATAATATAGATCTTGGAAATGAATTTTCCTGGTAATAAACTCTTCTAATCACAAGGATAAACATAGGATTATTGGTCACACAGCATAGCTACAACAGGGAAAATTGTAATCTCTGATGAATGCATGCAGAATGAACCAAAAGCTTCCACCACAAAAGCCTTTCAAACCAGATCCATGACAGAACGGATGACAGATGCTGGTAGATGGATGGAGACAACAATAAAATAGCAAGCATATTGATCAGCCATGAAACACTCTTCCAAGCACATCAGCTGCTGGTACTGCTGGCAAATCCCCTTCCCCATGGGGAAGACTGAACTTTTCTATTCCAATTCCATACACTTGAAAAAGCTCAAAGAGAAGCTGAATTTAGATGCATATTTCTCCTTGTTTTCAAGTTACTTTTTATTCAGGGTCCCGTGAAAGGTAAGTAATTTGGGGGGAAATGTACTTGAAAAGATGATTTAATACGCTTGACTAGTAGGCTGCCTAAGGCACACTGTGAATGGAGCAACAGTAATGCTTGTTTTAAGATACAAACTAGGGAATATTTATTAGCTGTTACAAGTTGTCAATGCTAAGGTGACAGTTGTCTGTTTTGTTCCAACATGATGCTCTTTGACTTCCCTTGGTTATATCTTTACATCTCAACTACTCCCTGAAAATGTCATGTATCTTCCTTTGTTGAAGCTTTATTAGTCAAAACTTGATTAAAATGGTCACGTTCCTTACACAGAGTGCTTTGCAGGATTTTATTCCTATAAAGAAAGACATGTCTCAGCAAGTGATAGGTCTGCCTTGGCACAGACCTGAAGGAATCCACTTAAGGTTTTTAGTCATCTACATAGGCCCCTAGCCAGCTGGTCCTGATACAAACAAGAATCATTAAGATTTAGATAGACCCTGCAGTCTGTTTTGCAATGCAGTCCAGCTTTAACAAGCTCATCACTCATCACTTGGTCGCAAAAGGTTTTCATTGTAATTCAACATGAACATATTGAGAAATGTTAATATTTGCATTGACCACAGAGAGAGAGAACAGACTGCAGCTTGGGTCAGTCAGGGGAGGCATCAGTTTCTATACCAGCAAAGGAAGACTCTTGAGGAAGCTCCATAAATAGTTGCTTCCATGAAGAAGTTCAGTTTCACAAGAGCGGAATACTAGCATAGACTGAACAAACCACTGGTGCTTCTAGCCAGTAGGAGAACATCCCACAGCCTTAGGGAACTCCATCTTTAATGTCAGAAATACATTTCTACTTATTGGGGTCTTTTTTCCTTAAGGACATTCCCCTTGATGGAGCTTACCTCCAAAATCCTTGTTTCCTAGGAGTTAGGAGGACCAGAAATGCAAAATCAATTCAGACAAAACCATATATTGTCTGTCTTCATGTCAGAGAAAATTCCAGTATCTGTAAGGCATCTGCTTTGCTCCACTCCACTTATTAGAATGTCTCCTCCTTGTTCTGGAAGGGTAACATTGCAAAAACACTTAAATCCCATTGGATTAAAAGAGATTAAAAAGTTTTAAAGTATCTCAAATTGGTAGAAGCAAGCCAACAAGTGCCGAGAAAATATAGTACAGAGAAGAGTAGTTAAAGTTTTTCAAGTCATGCTACTGATCCCTCTTTCTTGTTTCCAGTAGACCAATGATAAGTGGAAGAAGCAACATGGTTTTCAAATAAATTTTTCTTCATTTAACCACCCTTGGAATCTCTTCCTTGGTCAAATCTTAACATCTGTCTCAGCAGCTTTGTCAGTCCAACCCAAGAACATATCATGTCTGCGTCAAAGCAGCCTGAGATGCTTTTCCCTCCTCATGTCTTCATGCAGGAGATAGCAGCTATGTGGCTGCAATTGTGGCTGCAATTCTGTGCAAAAGTGGCTTTTGGAGCAAGAGAACCACTAAATCACCAGGTTTTTAACACACCTGCAAATGAAACAGACTGAACCATTGGCAACTACACTTATTTAATGAAGCAAGGAGTTTCTATTGATTTTGTAACTCCAGATGGAAATTAGAAGGCCGGTTATAATTAGCCCTAAACTCTCGTATTTATTACTGAAAGCAGCCACACTAGTTAAAATCTCTGTGGTTTAAATGATGGTGTAGCTGCTGCCTTCCGTTACTGTGTGTTGATAATACAACTTCATACCTACATCAGAGTAACAGGGTGGGATGGAGAGAGGGACTTTCATAAGTGACTGTAGAGATAGGATAAGGGGTGATGGGTTCAAAACTATAACATGGGAAGTTCAGGTTGAATATAAGGAAGAAGTTCTTTGTTGTGAGGGTGCTGAGGCGTTGGCACAGGATGCCAAAAGAAGCTGTAAATGTTCCATCTCTGACAGTGTTCAAGGCTTAAAGGCTCTACCCTGATACATAATTACTTTGGATCCTTTTAAGGATGTTTAGTATTCTCTATCCCAAAAGTACTAGCTGGACAAGAAGTTTTGAAGTCCCTCATCCAGCCTCCAAATTGAAGCAGGATTATTGCCGATGCTGGATCAAGCCAGGTCAGACATGGCTTTGTTTAGTCAAATCTTTATGCTCTCCAAGAAATGAGATTTCCACAAGGTCTCTGGGTGCCTATTGCAGTGCTACCTTTTGTCTCTAGGTAAAAAAAATTTTCTCCTCTAAAATCCAGCCTGAATCTTTCTACTGCAGAAATAGAGGTTTCTCACGCTTTCTGGAGGGGAAGGTTAACTGTTTTTAAACCAGCTTTAGTCTATACTGATGCTCAAAGGAAAAAGTTACAAAACTCCAAGTGCAGTTAATATTTCTCATTATATTAAGGTTAAGTTTTATCAGTTGCTGTCATAGAGATGTAATGGGAGAAGCTAATCAAGTGGAAAGAATGTGTAAATTGAATTATGTGCTAGAAATGTTAATTAAAGAGTGGAAAAGGGAAGGGAAAAGACCTCCTCCCCTATGTGTTAGTGTGAGATGTCTCTGTGTCCATCACAGAGGAAGAAGGGTCAGGTGAAGAGAAAAGTGGGTGGGATGGAATCATGACATCTCGACCAAAAAAGGAGCTCAGTTTGATGTCAGAATCATCTTCTATAGAGGAAAAGGGAGATGTAGATCAAAGGTATCTTCAGGACATGTTTATAGCTCATGCAGGCTAATTGCCCAGCCTCGGGAAATAGATGAGATGTTGGAGGTATCAAGGAAACAACAAAATGCTGAATTATTGATAAATGCAATTTCCTAAAGATGTTTTACTGTTTTAGTCTTCTTTAAATCTTTGATTTCAAAACGGTTTCACTAAATCTTTTCTGGGGATAAAACTTGCTCTGAGCAATGTGATTCCATTAGCCATGGTACCCATCCATGGTGACAAATCTGTTAGCATGGCTGAATTGACATGGGTTTGGAACATCTGGTGGGATGTATGCTCCCATGAATCTCCCCCAGTGAGTAACCAGAAACTGGTGCAGCAAATGGCTAACTCTAATAAGAGCAAGTAGTGATAGGACAGGAGACAATGACTTTAAACTGAAAGAGGGGAGTTTCAGATTAGATACAAAGAGGAAGTTCTTCCCTGCGAGGGTGCTGAGGCACTGGCACAGGGTGCCCAGAGAATCTGTGACTGTCCCATCCCTGGTAGTGCTCAAGGGCAGGTTTGACAGGGCTTGCTTCAAAGAAGCCTGCTCTAGTGGAAGATGTCATTGCTCATGGTAGGTAGTTGGAACTGGATGAGCTCTAATATCCCTTCCAAACCAAAGTAGTCTATAATTTTATGATGTCTTTGGTAAACAGGAAAATGCTGATGAGAAGAAGACCCTGACCCTAGCACGCAACTCCGCTATTGCCTGGAGTCACTAAACTCTCCTGCCACCCTGGCATCTTCAAGTAACTTCTATTTGGATCTAGGAAGAACCTTGCAACACTGAAGCAAGTTGTTCGTAGGGGCCTGAGTTTGTCCTCAGTTCATCCCTTGATATCCGTAGTTTCACAAGCACTGTGACAATATCATCTTTGGCAAGAAAATTGAAAATTGTACAGCGTATCATGTCACTAGACAGAAAGAAGAAAAGTAATTATACAGATGCAATTTAATACTGAACTCTATTTAATCATTTGGTTTTCTGTGCGTGCATAAATGCTGCAGGATTCTGACATTATACTATGAGATTAGGATATGATTACTGCAGGGAAAAACATTTAGTTAAATTATACATTCATGTAAGAGATTTCTTGGGGATGTGGCACTTCTCTGGACAGCACAGGAGTCATCTCGGATACCAGGTCAGATGCTAAAGAACCTATTCATCAGGGTAGCTAGGAAGACTAGGATAAACCCTTCCTGATTTATCCTAGAGTGGGAAAAGATGCCCTAACACTAAGAGGACAGTTCACAGTTCTTCTCATTCCCTAGCACATTGTATATAGGATTTTTTTTTTATTCTAGGTCAAAGCCTGTCATTATTTAGCAGTTCCACCTTCCTGCTTCTCCCTTCACTAGAAGTGTGTGATTTTTTCCAGCCTTTATAAAAAGAATCATTCAGGGTAGCTTGTGGAACAGAAAAGATGATCAAAGAACAGGTATAAATACCTGTGTCTCTTTTTTTAACTCTCTTTTTTATTAAACATGTAACAAAAATAATTGTAAAGCTGTTGGGAATAGCTCAGAGATATGATGAGAGGTTGATCTAAAGCTGAAAGATAAGCTCTTCAGCCACAAAGGATCAGGAGCCTGATTTCTTTAGAGAAGTGAAAAGGAGCTTTGCAGATGACTAGATTAGAAGTTTTAATTACTTATCAGATACTTGCTCGGGAGACAAGTAAAGAAAAGTCCATAGCAAGTAAAAAGAAGTCTAAGACAGCAAAATTAGAACTGCAGTCAAGGTGTACATCTTTAATCATTAAGTTAAATCAACCTTCGGAACAGACAACCAGCGGACATGATAAATTCTCCTGTCATTTATCCTCTTTAGGGAAAGATTATCCATTTCTCTATTAATAATAAAAAAAAAAAAACCTAAAAATGAGAAAAGAAAGAAGTTTTATATGTAGTTTAAGCAGAAAGAATTGGATAGGTATCTTCTGGATATTGCGGAGGCAAAATTTCATACTCTGAACTATGTAGGACAGACAAGCTCCTCAGAAGGGTCCTTTTTTAGATTTGAAACCATATCTGGGTTGGTTTGCTCTCTCAGCATTTACTTAAAAAGAAGTTCCTATTTAAAAGCATTCAGCGTTCAGCAATAGTCTTTAGCTTGTTATGAACAGAGGGATCTGTGATTGCCATCTCCTCTTGAGGTTGCACACTGCAGCCTTCTCTATTCTGCATGCTGCCACCCAAGGCTGCAAGCTGCCTGATAAGAGTCCCTGACCAAGCCCTTTCTGTGCTAAAGATAGTGAGGTGTAAATGAGGGCTTTAACTGTATAGCTATCCTCTTAACCACTGCTCTTCTTGTATCCTAGCCACTCATAGGCCCCACTACCTAATCACAAGGAGTTTGGACAAATTGCCTAACTAAATGGTGTTCTACTCAGAGTATTTAGTGGATAAGACACCAGGTTATGGATACGTACTCAAAGTTTGGCATTACAGAACTGACCCAAGTCTCCATGTGCACCTCCAATGGAGAACAGCACTTAAAGCTGGATGTTCTGGGACCTGTCAACCACCCGATGAGGATGAGGGATGCACTCTGTTGAAGATGTGCACATGGAACATGATTGCAGAAGGGTCTCCTCAAAGTTTTACCTCCTAGAACTCATCATGAGAAGACAGTAAATTCTGCCTTGTTTTGTATAGAACACAACCTGAAATTATGCAATCTCCAAGAGCTAACAGTGGTGTAACACTTTTCAGTAAGCATATTAACTCATTACTCTTTTGTTTATTGACACTGGTAAGTGTTATCAGAACAATGCTAGGTTTGAAGTGTTGGAAAGATCTTAAAAACAAGATTAGGGGAAAAAAAGAATAGGGCAGGAAAAGGAATGAATGGAAGTGGATAAGTCTTTGCCAGGAAGTTACACAGAAAGAAGAAAAAGACCAGATGCCTCCTCAATTAAAACAGGCTCCCTTGTCTTCATAAATCACTTTTCATTGTGATATATTAGTTTCAGAAATCCAAAAAGTATTTGCACACTTAATCTTATTTAAGGATCTAAATCCCTTTTGAAATCCCTAGGAAATGCTTCTGAGGATCTAGGCCTTCTGGCTCTAATCTAAGAGGAGTTAAAAACAAGGAGCACACGTTACTTGTTATTGTGATTCAACATGATAAAGGATAAGCTAAAAGGAAAACACAGAATTCATAATGTCTTTGTAGGTGATTTTGGTCAAGTTACCTGTGACTGTATTGCATCTAAGTGAAGGAGGAACCTCCTAAAATCAGGAATCCATGAGGTCCTGCATTTTGGCACATAGCCGACCACCTGTGCACACATTAAGCACACAGTAACAGGATTTAGGACTGTGACAGAGGTGGAAGCAGCAGTGAAACAGAGATTTGGTTGTTCAAAGCCAACTTTTTAACCTACATGATACAGAATGGGCTTTGAGACATCTACCTCCTATACAACCTATACAACTCTCTCCACTGGTATCTCTGCTGTAGGTGGAAACATGCTCCTCTGAAGGGCACTACCCAAGAGTGAGACCTACACCAGAGAGACTGCGATCACACACCAGGTAAGGGCTAGACTTTCTCCTGTGCAATGGTCTTGCTGATCTGCAATGTTACCTTCTCTGACCTCCTCCATGGGTTCAGCCTTGCTCTGCAATGAGAAGACATGCCCATCCTTGCCCTCCAAGGACAAGACTGGATCTTAATGACTAGGGAAAATACAAGTGAATCAAAGGTTGTATTTTGCCCAACCAGATCTCACTTCTGGTCCCATGTTTGTACAGAACTCCACACAACAGGAATCTTTTCCAAGGCAGCCATTAGGCCACCTACTAAGAAATAATTACTACAAATCTCTCTTCCTACCACATTAATCATTCCTGTACCTACCATATCTTAGTACAGTACAGCTCATTATAAGTCAAAGGCTAATAGCTTTCTAAGACAAAATGTGTTACATTGGTAATGAGTGTCAAGCCAAAAGAATTGTGAGATTCTTCAAGAAAAAGTAATGAACATGAATTACAATCTCATGAAGCGGGTGAGTCTTCAAGAGTAGAGAACATAATCCCCCACCTTAACATACATGTAGTACACAGCTACAAGATTTTACCTCCAAAGCCCTGTTAATTTGTCCAGTTTGACTGGAGAAAACCTGGGGTTATCAAATTGTCATTAGTATTTTGATGTTGTCCATGAAAAATACTTTTCCTATTACATATGAATCTAATTGGACCAGCATATTTGAACCTTGTTTCATTGGTATAATGCTGGGTTCACTCATTTGCAAAACTAATGAGCACAGGCTGACCCAGAGTTGCTTCTTACAGTGACAATTTACCCAGTAAATCTAGAAAGGTAGGGCTCTATTTTGCTTTTTTCAATATTTGATCTGGATGTGGTGAGCTCAAACTGTAATTAATAACCTGCAAAGCAAAAGGATCCCAGAATTCTGCAAAAGCATAACTAAGTTTTTAAGGAATCCTAGAGTAACAGGTTTGAATGGATCTCAAGGTCATGCGGTCCAACTTTTTCTGGCAAAAGTACAATTTAGAGTGCCAGCCTTCTACTGGGCTGCATCAAAAGAAGTGTGACCAGCAGGTCAAAAGGGGAGATCCTGCCTCTCTACTGTACTTTTGTGAGACCCTGCTTGCAGCACTGTGTACAGTTCTGCTGTCCTCAGCATAAGAAGGACATAGTCCAGAGGAGGCCATGAGGATGACCAGGGGCTGGAGCACATCCCATATTGAGACAGGCTGAGAAAGTTGGGGCTGTTCAGCCTGGAGAAGAGAAGTTTTGTGGAGAAGAGTCAGTATCCAAAGAGGGCTACAAGGATGCTGGAGAGGGACTCTTCATCAGGAACTATAGAGATAGGACAAGAGGTAACAGGTTCAAACTGAAACGAAGCTCAGGTTAGATATAAGGAAGACATTCTTTACTGTGAGGGTGCTGAGGCACTGCTCAGAGAAATGGTGAATGCTCTATGTCTGACAGTGTCCACGGCCAGGTTGGATGGAGTCTTGGGTGACATGAATTAGAGGAAGTTGTCCCTAACTATTCTATAAGATGGCATGGAACATGTTCAGCTGAATCTTTAAAGTGTCCAATGCTGGATAATCCAACACTTTCCTGGGAAGATTATTCCAATGGCTGATTGTTTCCATTTTGCCAAATTTTCTCTAGAAGGGATATGTGTGGAAAGCCTTGGAGGAACCCAGGTAGTCAATGTCCACTTCTCATGCCACATCAACTGAGCTGGTTACTTCATTGTAGAAGCCTGGAGCACCTCCCATATGAAGATAGGATGAGAAATTTGGAACTGTTGAACCTGGAGAAGAGAAGGCTGCATGGAGACCTCAGAGCAGCCTTCCAGTATCTGAAGTGGGTCTATAGGGATGCTGGGAAGGGACTCTTCATTAGGGACTGTAGTGAAAGGACAAGGGGTAACGGGATCAGAACTTAAACAAGGGAAGTTTAGATTGGATATAAGGAAGAAGTTCTTTACTGTAAGGGTGGTGAGGCACTGGAATAGGTTGTCCAAAGAAGTTGTGAATGCTCCATCGCTGGCAGTGTTCAAGGCCAGGCTGGAGAGAGCCTTGGGTGACATGGTTTAGTGTGAGGTGTCCCTGGGCATGGCAGGGTGGTTGGAACTAGATGATCTTAAGATCCTTCCCAACCCTAACTATTCTATAATTATATGATTCTATGATGATCAGGTTTGTCAAACACCATTTGCCCTTCGTGAATCTGTGCCGACTTCTCCCAGTCACGCACTTCATTTCACTTGTGATAGCCTCCAAGAGGATTCTTTCCATAACCCTCCTGGGGACTGGAATAAGACTGATAAGCCTATGATTTCCTTCAGTTTAAATCCTTTTAAAAAAATGCTTCAGGAAATACTTTTTTCCTCTCTCATCCATCCTTTTTGTGAATTAAAAGTCACACTATGGAGTTTAATTCAAGTCCTAGCATTGTAAATTTTCATTCAAAAATGAAGAGAAATAGGAAGCAAGTAAAAAAAGCTTATATATCACTGTATAAAAGAAACAAGACTAAAAGAAACAAACAGGCCACAGATGTAATTTGCAATATTCCTTTCCATTTGAGTTATCACAGAACATATCTCTTAATTGAAAACAGAGTTAAATTCACTTTCTTCTATAGCTTTCCCTGGCTAAATAATTTTCCTTTTCAAACTCTACAGCAACCATACTGTATCATTTGCATACAATTCTCTGTACAAAAATATTCTCCTAACTCTCTTCTCTCTTCAATGTCCATCCCTATTCCTCTTAATTCCTACCTTCAAACTATGTGTCTCCACCTGGCCTTCCAACTGTCTTCCTATAGGAGTAACTGACTGCTAAGAAGGTAATGCTGAAGAGCAAAGAGGGTGTGTCAGTTGTCCAACTCTATACAACCTCTAGTGGTTAATTTGTTTGATTTTGCCTAAAGCTTCCTACTCCGTAAGTTGTCCTGTGTAACATGCCAGGAGTTCAGGTAGCAAGATCATGTCTGCCTCAGGAAGAATAACATAATGGTGACCACCATATTGATGCTGAGGCAGTTAAGCTGGCTTGCCTCTGACCAGCTCAAACCCCTTCCTATCAGTCACAGAAGCTTTGTTCTTGCAGGAATATTTCCTGTGGTTCATCATGCTGGGGAGGGACTCTTCATCAGGGACTGTAGTGATAGGACAAGAGGTGATGGGTTCAAACTGAAACAGGGGGAGTTCAGGTTAGATATAAGGAAAAAGCTCTTTACTGTGAGGATGGTGTTGTGCTGGAAGAAGTTGCCTAAAGAAGTGGTGAATGCTCCATCCCTGACAGTATTCAAGGCCAGGTTGGACAGAGCTTTGGATGACATGGTCTAGTGTGAGGTGTCCTTGCCCATGGCAGGGGGTTGGAACTGGATGATCCTAAGGTCCTTTCCAACCCAAACCATTTTGTGCTTCTATGATTGCCTTCTCTGACATCTTGCATGGTCTGACTGCACAGCCAGGGACAGCCTACAATAAGATGGTGCTGACTTTCCAGAAGCATCAACCTCTGCAATTAGTGTTTGCATTTTGAAGGGAAGGCTGTGAGATTCACACCACTGGGGAGCTGTCCTTAACCACCCTTTCCCTTCCTTCTGTTTTGTAAAGATGAATAATCTTTTGAGATAGTAAGAGGGAATTAAACTAGCTTGTAGTGGTCACAGAGAAAGGAAACCTCGCCTTTTCCACTCCTAATTGTTTGCTGCATTTTGCTCCTTTATTTATTCTATCTAAACCTGAAAAAGTCCAAGCCAAGCAGTGTAGATTTCTCTGCCTTTTAGCTCCTTCGAAGTCTGGAAAAATGAGAAGTCATTTGCACTCACTTGGTTCCTTTCTCCCCCTTTGCCATAAAGTGAGTTAGGTCTTTTCCCTTTCTTACAGTGCTCAGAGAACTTGCCTTTTGTGTTGTTGCTCCATCAGAGCATTATAAGTGGAGCTGCTTGAAGAAAATTTTATTAGAGTTATTTCCATCTGAAATTGTTGTTTCATCAATATTGAAGTGTTTTGCAGGGCTACTTTATTTTCAATGATTTTTAGTGATTTTTTTTAAGGAAACAGTTTCAGATGGAATTATTTTTCCTTTGGCTCATTCAGATGTTCCCTTTCCATTACAGACGTTCTTTACATTGCATTAATCATCTCATAATATACATATTATAGAGCTGGAGTGTTTCCTAGGCCATTAATATGTTTCTTCATTAAGTTTTCAAAGCCTGTTCCAGTTAGAGGAGAAAATAGGATATATATAAAGAATCTGGAGGGTACAGACAGTTCACCTTTCAACCAACAGTAAATGGGAGCATAAATAGAAGTATGCATCCAGAATGCTATCCATTTTGCTCAGCTTTAATCTAACACCTCAACTAGTCCTCTGAGTCACTGGAGAGAAAAAAGCTTTCCTAGGGAGTTCACACCGGGTTATTTTCTGTATCTAATTTAAGACAAAATAAATCGTTCACGAGGAAACTTCCATGTAAGTCAAATGAGATGAGTCCTTTTTCTAAATCTGCTGATGAACACAGGCTCCAGGCTGGTATCTCTGCAAGTGCACCAGCTGGGACCTCAGATGATGCAAGTACGCATGAGACCTGTTATTTTCCCTAGCAAGCAGGACCACAAGCATCGCTTTCTATAAATGAATTCTCATGCACAAGTAGCAGGAAAGACATTTCTCTGCGTTAGGAGTGATTGAGCTAAAAATCCCCGAGGCAGGATGCTCTACACCAAGACAGGATGCTCTACTGACAGGGAACTAGTATCAACCCAGTTTCATCTATAAAATGCTCAAAATACTTTCCTTTTATCCTTGCTTCTGCTCTATAAGAGGAGAGAGCAGAGAAAGGTGGTAGAGTGAAGCTTTGAGTATTTGACCAGACAAGCAATGCCTGTGCTCTTCATGGACCTGAACATTCAGGTTGAATTTGGCAAGCCCTGAATCTGATTTTGTTCAGCACTGTTTACAGCAGCTCAGGGAAACAATTTCAAGCAATAGGCTGTCAAGACCGAAAGCATCATAAAGCATAAGAACATGGGCCTGGAAGAAATCTCGTGGGTCAACATGTGTAAAATGCCTCTTTGAACAGCAATCTGTGGAAGGAAAATGATGCATCAACGGCAGTATTATAGAGGAGTATATCAAGAGCTACTAATTTGGCTCGGACAGAAATATATTCAAGAAAACTAAATAAAACCTTTCTGCACTAATTAAACTTTGACCTGATTTTCAGGCATGAATTTTAATTGCAATACAACTGCATAGCTTTGATTTAATTTCCTTCTGTTAAATGCTGTTGCATTTAACCAAATCACATTGCATCGACTGTTGTTTGTTTTGAGCGACTACAATTTCTTTCCTCTGCAGCAAATTATTTTTAATGAAATTCCTGGAATTGCATTTGTCTGTGTTGCAGTTAGTCGAAATAGATTGAATTAGGGTAAGCTGAATGAAACGAACCCACTGAAAACAGACCCAAATTAAGTTGCATTGAATTTTGTTACGTTTAATGGAACTGTGAATTGTATTTCCACTGAAGCAAGGACAGGGAGGCAAGAAGTGCAAAATGAAGTCTGAAGGGAAGTCATCAGAGAAGGTAGGAAGCTGGAAGCAATTGGAATAAAGGGTAAAGCTAAGCATGGGAAGAAGGGACAGGTGGAGGAAAGATGTTTTTAAGATTTGATTTTATTTCTCATTACTCTGCTCTGATTTAATTGGTAATAAATTAAACTAATATTTCCGAGTTGAGTTTGTTTTCCTGTGATGGTAATTGGAGAGCGATCTCTCCCTGTCCTTATCTCAACCCAGGACTTTAAAGCCCCTAAAACAGTTACTTTCAAGGTCAGCTTGACTCCAAGGCCTCTGTCAAGCTATGGGAGCCAAGCCAAAATACACCGCTTAGGAAAACACATAGAGCAATAAATTGGTTAAGGACTTAACAGAATGGCAGGGAAGAGAGATAGGAACAGGAT